>CAHIKZ030000525.1:0-215000 GCA_903632075.3 Acanthosepion pharaonis | reverse complement strand
TCTATCCGCAACATACTGATTGATAATATAAATATAATAGCCTCATCCACATGTTTAAAAAAAGAATAAAAATAATGGGAGCCTTATTAATAAAAAAGAAAAATTCAACACCCCGTAATATCAACAATAAAAACGCCACAATGTTCTGACTGTATTTATAAAAATACATTCAGTTAAAATTAAAAATAAAATCATCCTTGATAATGGCTAAAATATAGCTGAAAGTACTTGGACATACAAAAGAGTTGGATAATTTCTACATAATTTACGTCCAGAAAAGTAGAAAATTATAAAAACGCAAGAAAAATTAAATTAAAAACTTAACCGCAGTACCTTGCCAGTCATTTTTAATGAAACATATAGCGGTGTAATGGTTAGCAAGCTTGGCTCGCAATTACGACTGAGTAGTGAGTTCGATCCTCACTGGGTGCCCCCTAATTTCGGCCTTGTGCCACATCTAAGCTACGCTTGAAAAATCACTATATATATATATATATATATATATATATATATATATATATATATATGTGTGTGTGTGTGTGTGTTGTGTGTGTGTACGCGTTGACCTAATCCTTGGGTGTGAAATTGGGTATGCGAAACTGTTCAGATGTCGTTGATGGTTGTGTTTAGAACGAAGTCCCAAGTCTCCGTGACCGAGCGTACTGGATTTGTTCAAACTGCTAATCACCAGATTCTGCATTCTTTACCTGAAAATGTAACTAAAGTTCACTCAGCATTGTTTCAGCATCACCAACAGGTGGACTCAATGTGGGGGGGCTTGGTTACCTGCCAGACCACACGGACAAGTAGCCGGACATTATTATTATTATTATCATTATCATTTGTAGTAGTAGTAGTAGCAGCAGCAGTACTACTAGTAGTAGTAGTTATAGACGATGTTATAAAAAAATCGACATCTCAAACTAATAGTTGGTAAGCGAATGATAGAATAGAAAAACACTTAAATAAGACGTTTCAGCTCTAGAAGGGACTTTTTCAGACTAATAATTGTTTTATCTCTGGAGTCAGAGTCTTATAGAGAGAAAGAGAGAGAGTGAGTGAGAGAGAGAGAGAGTGAGAGAGAAGGTGTGTTGAGGAGAAATGCCATAATCGTTGGTTACAATTTTGTATAAAAAACATTAAAGATCCAGCGTCTCAACCTGACCTGATCTGATCTGAACTCATTCTGCATTTTAATTGCTTTTGTTTTTTGAATTATTATTTTTTTTATCGCTGTTGATTTAAATATGTCACATTGTAACAGCATTAGTTTTGTTAGGAAAGGACAAACATTGTATGATCCTGAAAAGTAAATTTACCGTAGATGATTTTGAAATGAGAGCAAAATTTCAATATATTTTCACCTTAATAAACTGTTAATTTTTGCTTCAGATTGGATATTGTTATTTTGGTTTGTATTAATTAAATCACTTATTGTTTTGAAAAAGAAATTTTATACTAAGTTGAAATAAATTTTTCTCAGTCGTAATTCGTAGGTAGCATTTTCTACCTTGTTTTAATGTTTTCTTTATTGTTTTTGTCCACATCTTTAAAGGAAATTATTGCCGTGTATATTTCACTAGGATTAATCGGTTTAAGGAACAGGTTCCTCCAAATGTTTGTAAATCTTTTTCATGCCACTTTTCTTCTTTCACTGTTTTTATTTTTCTTATTTTTTCTTCTGTTCTTCATTCAATAATAAATTCTTTTCTCAAAATAATCAAGACTCACTAATATTTCGACACTATACTATTTTCTTTTTCAATCTTGCATTTTGTTGCAAACGCTGGAAGGAAATGTTTTAACCACAACAAATAAGAATAATGGCTAAGTAACTTTGATATTGTCATGGCAGATCATAAACGACGTTACACATACAACTTAAAATAATATGCAGAAACCTAACAAACATATCGTCATCTAGGTGTCAAATATATATATATATATATATGTGTGTGTGTGTGTGTGTGTGTGTGTGTGTGTGTGTGTGTGTGTGTGTGTGTGTGCCAAATCTATGTCCCTATCATTAAATAGATTTTGTCTGGATACTCAGAATTTTCTTCATCCAGTAATTTCTTTTCTTGCTTTTCGCGCACTCTTTTTGTCAATCGTACATCCCCTCTTTCTCTCTCTCTCTCTCTCTCTCTCTCTCTCTCTCTTTTCCTCTCTCTCTCTCTCTCTCTCTCTTTCTCACTCTTTCTCTATCTCTTTCTTTCTCTTTCTATCTCTCTTTCTATCTCTCTATCTCTCTCTCTCATATTTGTCTTTTCGTTGATCAGTCATCCATAAGCAAACCCTATGACTTTCTGTTTTTTTTAAACCTTTTTTCATCTGTCATCCATTTTACTCAAATTGCATAGAATTCTCTCAAACATATGGAGATGTGGGCTTTTAATAACGCGAGGTTACATCTTTTGCCTTAATAATGTCGATAGGATTCCTGGATTGGAGACTATGAGGTGGGTTTCTTTCAGTCACTTCTCCATGGTCATCCCGAACTGAGATATGCTTGTCGGGTGTAGCTGCAAAGAAATTTACTGATATCTGCAATGTATTAAATATGTGTTCATTGGGGTTTACATTTGGTTAGCATCACTGGAAGTCAATCGAATGTTTTGGAAATTAATTCCATGACACTTGTTAACGGTGATGAGTTGTGTTGCCTTGCTAGAAAAAAAAAACATGAATATTGAGAAAAATCCTAACTACAAAGTTACGCCACACACGTCAAGGCAGATTCCGGTTTCATGAGTGGCCTTTGCAAACTACAACAGAACACATTCCTCATTTGCGCTCACCTCAAGGTAAAGGGTTACTGACTGAGAATGGTTTTTGGTGAGAGGAAAGTATGAAATTATGAAAATGTGAAATTATGAGGTCTTATTGAATGAATTATGTCGGTTCACACTCTGGACTTAAAGTGAGACCAAAAGATTGTAGTTTTCATAAAAGTATCCCCGCGAGAGAGTTTGTTAGATAAAGTAACAATTCTACGGAAAAGTTGTCTAAGTAGAGTTTTTCTTTTTATTAAAAAAATACGAACAGTATCGGGAGGGTTTGCCACCTAGAACATGATGTGATGAGCCCTAGCCCTGAAGGTCTGAAGTGGTAGAACTAAGGAATGTAAATCGTCCGAACATCTGCCATATATATATATATATATATATATATATATATATATATATATATATATATATATATATATATATATATCTGTGTGTGTGCATAGAGCGTGTAAGATAAATGCGACTACATGATAATATAAAAGCAATAAGAGGTATTCAATAGAAAAAAAAAAAGTGGTTTTTTCGTGCATTAAAAATTAAAAAAAGATAGGAAGAAAGACGAAAAAAACAGGAAAATTAGGAAGAAACTGCAAATAAGGGAAAAGGCATTTAAAAGGGAGATAGAGGGGAAAAGGCTGAAGGAAAAACCAAAGTAGTGATGGGAACATGATGATAGACATATATATATATATATATATATATATATATATATATACAGAAGTTAAAACAGTTGAAAAAAAACAATGAAAATTAACAATGAAACACACACACTCACACACACACACACACACACACACACACACACACACACACACATATATATATATATATATATACATAATAAAGAATATATCAAATGAGAGAAAACATAATTGCATTGTATTGAAATATATATATATATACGTGTATGTATATATATATATATATATATATATATATATACACACACACACACGTGTATATATATATATATATATATATATATATATATATATATATATATATATATACACATATATATATATATATATATATATATATATATATATATATATATATATATATATATATATATATATATATATATATATATATATATATATATATATATATATACCCAGTGTGTGTGTGTATATATAGAGTGTGTAAATAATGAGATCACATGATAATATACAGAAACAAGACCTTTTCAAAAGACAAAAATTAAGTGGTTTTCGTATATTTTGCCATAGTGTGCATGGCAATTGATTTCAATTTCTGCTAAAATCGATCTCCCTATTGAAGTAATATTTTGGAAGCCTAGCATGCTAAATACTTTTCCAGGACGAATGTCTTCATATATTAACTTTCATCGGCGACTCTAAATTTATTTCATCATATAGATGTTGTCATAAAAATTCATAGAAATTATATACATTGTTGTTGTCAATTCTCAATATTATACGAGTATTAGAAAGATGAAACCTTGTAAAGCTGGATCTTGCCTGAAATTTGTAAACGAAAATGTGAATTGGCAATGATTTCAGGAGGGTTAGGGTCATCTCTACCTCTAAGCCTTCGCTGTTGTATCTTTTTTGGGACGTCATTCTTTCTCTGCATTTCAAAGTCAGTCCTGGCATCCCGTTTTATGCTTAATATAATCATACAAAAAGTCAGAAGTAAATGGAATGTAGTGAACACCATCTCTTACTACATTATTTTGTAGCGAGAGACTTTCATAATCTCTGGCATAGCATATCATAATCTCTGGCATAGCATATCATAATCTCTGGCATAGCATATCATAATCTCTGGCATAGCATATCATAATCTCTGGCATAGCATATCATATGTAGAAATCAAATTTGAGAAAAACTTTGATTTGCCACATTTTCTTTATTAAAAGTTTCTCTTTTATCAACGGCTTCTAACAAATCTATCTGACTTCTATGTTTTGTTAATCTTTTATTTCCTCGGAAAGACTTGCCATTATTTAAATTTCTACCACCCTGGTATTTCCACAGTCGGTTTCCCTCTCGAATTCCCACATGCCTACTTTCCGTAACCTCTGCCCTTCTTTATTTCCTGCCTTCGTATTCAGCAAACCGCCCAGAAGAGCAAATTTGATTAATTACTGAATAATAGCCAGTGTAATAATGCGCTATCATTGTCGAGCGAGTAAACTGGATCATTAACATAATATTTGATGTAAAAAGATAACGGTAGCCACTTACTCAACATTGCAATGACTGACTTCATCATCGAACGCTTGCTGTCTGCATTTGGTTGGGTAAAGTTAAGAGAGGTTCCTGGAATACTGATTCTATGGTGACGCCAATTGCTATATTTCTTCGATTTAATGACGTGTAAACACACATAGCCCAATGAGACTAACACATACATGTTCACAATTATATGCAGACACATACCCACACAGAGCATGTAGATGAACACACACACACACACACACACACACACAAACAAACAACACACACACACACACACACTTGCAAACCCACCGGTTTGTGATTTCTGAATCATTTCGCTCATACAAAGAAACACTAACATAAATGAATTAATATATGAGATTGTATATGAGTCTGGATTTGTTAATTAAATTATCTTAGCCTGTGATTGTGTGAGTATGTGCGGGTGGGTATAGGTGCGAGCGTGTGTGTGTGTGTTTGGTTTGGTTTTACGGCATATCAACCTCAATGGGTTATTTAATGCCGACAAAATTTTTAATCCTGATAATGTTTTTCTTCAAAAATCTATTTCAGGGAATATTTTCCCTTGAAGAGATCTATAGATGGTCTTATTTTTTCCAAAGAATGTATCGCTGTTTGTATTGCTGATAATAATTTTTTCTTCCAAAATTATTGCTGTTAATATATTTTTTTATTACAAAGTATTTCTGGTATTAAAACCTGTTTTTACACAAGTTTGGGTGTTACCTATTTGCCCATAGCTGGGACCCTAACAGGTGCTACCACCCCGGGTCAGGGTGGACGTGGGAACACCAGCAATTAAGAGGTTGTTCCACGCTCCTCAAAACCTCCTGATCGGAGGCCTTGCTGCTGGACGTAGTTTAACGTCTTACTCAGGACACGGATGTAGTTAATCGTCATACCCAGGACGTATGTGTGTGTATGTATGTGTGTGTGTGCGTGTTTGTGTGTGTACTTATCTGAGAGAAAGTTCTCGCGATTTATAGAATGATAACTTTTCTTCCAAACAAATATATAATCGAAAACAATCATAAAATTATATGCACTACAAACCAGTATATATATATATATATATATGTGTGTGTGTGTGTGTGTGTGTGTGTGTGTGTGTGTGTGTGTGTGTGTGTGTGTGTGTGTGTGCGCGTGTGTGCGCGTGTCTGTGGGGGGTGTAAAAATCAGGTATAGTTAAAAAATTTTTGATTGGTTTGGTTTATTTTGTTTTACGGCATATCAACCTCAATGGGTTATTTAATGTCCACAACATTTTTAGGATAGATTCGTACGAATAGAGTATGTATTCTTTGGTTTAGATTGGCTTGGTTTATTTTGTTTTACAGCATAACAACCTCAATGGGTTATTTAATGCTGACAAAAATTTTTATTGCTGGTAATATTTTGTTTTGTCAAAAATCTGTTTCTGGTAATATATTTCCTTCAAAATTGTATAGCTGGTAATAATTTTTTCAAAGAAAAGTATTGCTGATAATAGTTAACTATTTGCCCATAGCCGGGACCCTAACAGGTGCTACCACCCCGAGTCAGGGTGGACCTGGGAACACCAGCAATTTCGAGGTGGTTCCGCGCTCCTCAAAACCTCCTGATCAGAGGCCTTGCTGCTGGACGTAGTTTAACGTCTTACCCAGGACGCGGATGTAGTTTAACGTCTTACTCAGGACGAAGTTAAAAATCTATCCGTGAAAAGATAATATAAAGGCAAAAGAACTTAGCATCATCCATAGTCTACTTAACTTTCAGTTAGCCTGAAGTATATTTATGAGCGGTTTTAAAAGTTTAACAGTTCTGAAAAACTATCGACATTCTCACTTAAATGACTTGCAAAATAAATGAATATAAATGAATATAAATTATTGTACATTGAGTGCTGGTTTTATTAAAATAATGCTCGATACATAATAACATAGGTATAATTTATATTCATAATAGACATTTTTATTTCCTCAATATATTTTTTAATATATATATATATATTATTTATTTATTTTAGGATATTAAAATATGTTAAAATCGCTACATAATGGCACTTATTTTTCAATACTACAAATGCGTCTCCAGGAGACGCATTTGTAGTGTTGAGACATAATTGCCATTATATAACGATTTTTAACATGTTTTAATATATTAAAATAAATAATATTTATCTCTACTTTGTATTGAGCCCTCTTTTAAATTACCTGAATATACATACACACACACAAACACATGCACACGCACACACATACGCATATATATATATAGTGTTTTCTGAAAGTCTTGTCTTGACACGAAAATGATAGTGTTCATACAGACCTTCTCGATGTGTGACAGCATCAATGAAAGTGAATAAAGTGAATCGAGTACATGTGCTTTGTATTACGGTATATTATTAGCATGTACTACTCAAGTACCTTTTCATGACCCCTTTAGGTAATATTTATAATCAAATAGACGGTATTGCGATGGGATCTTCTTTAGGCCCTGTTTTTTCTAATTTATTATATTTTTATTTTTCTAATTTATAATATGGCACGTTTAGAAAATATAATACTTAATGATACTAATAAACCTCCTATATATGTCAGATACATGCATGACATTTTCATTTTAACGAAAATTATTGATCAAATTACACAACTTAAAAAAAAATTTGAGAGTCACTCCGTCCTCAAATTTACATTAGGACTTAATATTAATAATAAAATTCCATTCCTTGATGTATTTATTGATTCAAGCACACATAAATTTAATACTTCCCTTTATAGGAAACCCACAAGCATTAACTCCTGTCTTCTTAATTATAATAGTGAATGCCCCCAAAGATATATTAACCGTTATAAAAAAAAATTAATCCAATGCACACAAATGATATCTTCTTCCAAATCTATATTCTACAAAGAATTACATAACATTAAATAAACACTTGTTAATAATGGATTTCCTAAATTCAATCAATGATCAACAAATTAAGATGTAACTCAATAAACATAACAATACTTCTAAAAAAATTGATAATATTAATAGTAATTGTAACCATAATAGTGTAATCGTGTATAGTGGCTACAACCATGGTTTCCTGTATGGGTTCATAAAACAGACGACCGATATCTTGGTCTGCCGAAATAGGCTATTCCTCATTTGAGGTGGTTTGGGATTTTATTGTTTATTATTAGCTCTGTAATAATAAGTGCACTGAGCTCTTTTTGTGAATAAGTTTTAATATTTTATATTACTAGGATCCACTTGGATTATATACCAACGAATTTGTTAACTTTACGATACATATAAATAATAAACAAATTAACAAATTTCATATAAACACAAGTAAATGTAATGTAATAATCAATAACAAATAAATTATGTATAAATACAAAATACAATAAGTAATCAATAATAAATAATGAGTTCTTATTGAAGAAATAACTGTCGACAATTTTTACAAATAACCACATTCTGACCAACGCTTATTCCTACTCAGTAGCCTTTGCTAAATATAAACATTGCCACCTCCCCAATAACAGTTAATACAATAAACCGGAAATACCTGATCCTTTAACCCATAATGCCCCATTGAACAGGATATATAAATAGTAGAGCCACTAAACATGGTATAAAGATTGCGTTCAAGCATGAAACGGACTATCGCCAACCGGAGTTGTCTACTTTATACACACACACACACACACGCACACACACGCACACACACACACACACACACACACATATATATATATATATATATATATATAAAAACATGTGAAAGTGTTTTTTATAGAAACTTGCTGTATAGAGAAAATAATAGTAATAATATTAATAATATTTATAAAAGTACCTAATGTTTTTATATAAAATATTTATAATACATGCATGTTTAGTGAAAATTATTAAAATTGTTTTACTTACATTTGGGTTTTCAGAAAAAATCGTTAGACTTTAACTGGTTTCGCTTTTAGTTTTCCAAAATGTTTGTAAATGTTAATTAGATTACCACGTGCTACCGTATATATATATATATATATATATATATATATATATATATATATATATTAATACTATAAACGGGACACCATCGTGATGAAACAAAGTTTAATTACCTAAATGCACATCTCTTAGTTGGACTTCTTCAAATGTATAACCAGTGATATGTATATACTTCTTTAGCCAAATTGATAACGACTGTTTCTGGTTGTAGGAATGGGGTTTCCCTTCGCTAGGTTTATTTCTCTTTAGTGGAACTTCTCGATCTAGGCCGGTTGATATTAATTTTACTGTTTAAGAAAAAGAAAACTGTTATATCCACTTAATCACGCGCACCCTCTAAAAATAACGTTCATATATATATATATATACATTGAAGTCAATACTTAAGAGCCTCTAAATGTTGACTTCAATGTACACTTTTATATTTACACACACTCTGTCTCTGATATTGAGCACTTTATCCCATAAATATAGCACATCTTAAGAGTATATTTCGTCATATATATATATATATATATATATATATATATATATATATATATATATAGATAGATAGATAGATATAGATATAGATATATGATTAAACCTAAAGAGCCAGATAAACCTAGCAAGGTTTCACCTACGCGGATCGTAGTATTCCCTGACGATCCGCATAGATGAAACCTTGGTAGGTTTATTTGGCTCTTTAGGTTTAATTATGTTTGCTCTACTAAGCGTATTGAGTATTTTACTTAGTTATTTTACTTACTCGTATCGGTTTTTTATCTTTGGACTCTGAACTTGGATGCTAGACGATTGTCTTCGGTTGACGTACATGTTCTCTGTTCTTTCTTTTTTTTGTACTTTTTTTTTCTCTTGGGTATTAGTCTGTTTATTTACATATCAAAGTACCCGAGGTTTTCCGGACGTGTATAATTTCTTAGATTTATAAGATTATTGCTATTACATATATATATATATATATATATATATATATATATATATATATATATATATATATATATATATATATATATATATATATATATATATATACCTATATATTTCTGACTGAATGTGATTAATATACGTGATTAAAGCATTTAATATTATCCTAACCCTTATCTCTTAAAAACTCCGACTCCATGATATACAGATTTGAAAATTAAATACATAAAGTAACTATGATTTATAATCTGAATTTTTCTCCCCGGCTTGTAATGATTTTGTTCTTGAAAATGACTAAAGGAATAAAATTATTTACATGAATAAATTTTCCTAACATAGATTCTCCACTTCTACAACTAACAAAATTTTAAATAAAAAAAGAAAATAAAAATAAATATTTCATGCTTGGAATAAATTATGTCTTCATTCTTCATAAGTACGAGGTGTGCCTGGAAAATATTGAGGCATTTTATGTTATCTCGAGAACCACCTTTGCTGTCAAAATATACCCGATGCAAAAATTCAGAGAGAACCTTATTGCGCATACATCCATCCATTCTACACGGAGCTGGGGGGGGTCAATATCATATCATCTCCGTATTTCAGCTCCCTATTTTGCCTGCGACTCTTCTGCCTTTTCCCATATTGAAAGAGAAATTTCAGATGCGATTAAGCCGATGGCAAGGGAGCAGCTGATGGTGATCCCTATTGAGAGTTTTATAGATTATTATGTAAAGTGAAAGGTACGCTTGGATAAATATGTGAGATCTTCGATAGATACTTTGAAAGGACTAAAGCTACATTGTTCATGTTTAATTCAGTTTATTTTGAAGAAAAGTGTATATAACACAAGAACAGCCATTTCAAAAAAAAATATCTGAAATGTTTAATCATTTATTTTTATTAATAGTTGCTTAATTGCCACCCGAGGCGACCTTTCAGATTGATGCCACATTACATCCTATATGTAGTATTTATATTATAAATGAAGAAATAAGAGGAACTATGTTGTAATTACCCAAACTCTAGCAATGTGAAAAAGTTAAATTTAACTTTACTTATACTCCAACTAATCCCTTATCAGCAGGATTTTCATATTAAATAATTTTTCGATATATATGCTTACAATTTAGAAAAATTGTTGTTTTTCTTTTTGATTTTATATTTCTTTTTGATTTTATTTTGTTTTTGTTTTTAATATGTAAAATGTTCATAACAAGAAAGAAAATGTATTTAATCATTTTTATATAAAATAACGATGAAATGATAAGTTTACTTGCTAAAATAGGATTTTATTAAAAATGTCTAATATGAAAACTAAATAAAGTCATCATTATTTCATGTTTATCATTATTTGATGTAGAAATTTGCAATTTATAATTTTCTCGTTACATAAACAAAATCTATCGACGCCTTTCGATGTCGATAGATTTTTATTTACAGCTTTAGTTACATCTAACTTTAGGTGAGCGCGAACGGAGACACCAATCTATTATTATTTTCACAAATTGGACAGGGTACTGCTTTATTCTTCAAATTTGAGCCTTTTAACAAGACTGCTCGTGAATATTCTTACTGTTATGGTAATACATCCACAAACAGGAAATAAGATCATCTATTCTCTTGTAGAAAAGTCAACATGACTTTACATATTTAACGGTTACGCAACCTGATCAACCCTTTTTAGTAATAAGATATTGTTAACAGCAGATATTGCACAATACTGAAAACAACTATAAGTCATGTAACCACAACAACGGAATAGCTCATAGCTAGGTACGGGAAGTAAGGTTGCGAATTCGTTGTTTTTTTTTGTTTTTTTTTTTTACATATTTTTAATTTTAATGATTTAAATTTTTTTTTTTATCTTCGATAGTCGAGTTAATTGTAGAGTCAAACACTCTTAATTACCTGTTCAAAAAATATAGCCAAAGCAATTGCAAAATTACGCCATCATGTTTGTAAATTTAGTTTAATATCGAGTTTTTCAGTCGATAACTAATAATTCGGGGAGGTGGAGGAAAACAAATGCGAAAGGCTTGTGAAATCCCGACCGTAACCCTTACTCCACATAAAGAAGGAAAAAGAGCAGACTTAACATCTGGTTTCCTCAGGACTCCCAACCCCCCAGGCAACAGGAAATCTTTCTTTCTTATAGTTCTTTGATTCTTTGAAAAAACACAGATGCCTTTACTTATTACACTTGGCTCATGCAGATAGAATTTAAGAGTGAGAAAGAAGAGTCTGTGGCATCGTTTCTCTGGTTTCCTTTAACAATTACAGCGGCAAAGAAATTCCGTCCACGATTCAGTTTATTTATTCACCCTGCTTTTCTCGGCGCTGCCTATTTACCTTCAACTACGGAAGCCTGACATCGAAAAAAAAAACTACATGACCAAATAAATGATGATTTACTTATTAAGAGTTTTTTACAGAATTTAAAATTCCGTCTTGATATGATCAGATGTCAAATATGATTACGTTCTGCTTAATGGACGGCCATAAGACCATTTTAATACGGCGTTACTCAACAATATAAAATATCAAAAGGTAGGTCAGGTTTCAGATATTCAGTCGTTTTCATTTAATCCTATATATCCAGTGGAAAATCATATAAGAGAATCAAGTGATTTGATATGCAAGGAAGAAATTGAGCCGCCATTTTGGTTGGACAATTGAGCAATAAATGAAAATCAGTTCATCCTATCGGAAATTGAAGTCATCCAATCATTTGATGCAACACCAACATGGAATTAGTTATGTGCCATGCGTGATACACGCTTAGGCGATCCTGTATCTTTCGATAAATGACTGACAAGGCAGATTTTTTCCCGCAGTAGGTTGCCATTTCATTCTGCGTTGGACCAGTTGCCATCCAAGGCTATAGAACCCAGTCTGTCCTGCTATTTACCCATAGCTGGAGGAAGAAGAGGATTCATACCTTAACCAAGGGTATTAGCATGTAAGTGAATGTAATGGATTCGACTGGAATTCGAACTCGACTCTCCGATTCCTCAATCCGAGCCGCCATCCATTATGTTTTAAAAATTAGAGCAGATCTCATTGGAACAATATTATCATAAATGCTTCCAAAATTGTTGACTTTAGACAAAAACATAAATTCAGCTTAAGGTCACAGGTACAAGGTCACATGTACAAGGTCATAGGTACAAGGTCACAGGTACAAGGTCACAGTATAAAGTCACACAATGAGATTAAACTCATGGATACCTTTTTTTACTGAGCTTCACGGTAAGTGATATCAAACAGGATTTATGAAATAATCACTCGAGTATACAATAAAGCGGTGTGCTTATGAAATATAGAAATAAATAATTTAAATATAATTATTTTCCCTTATCTATTTTTTAAACTTATTTTAGTAAATTACAAAACCATAATGTTAGCAATGACTTCATTTAAACTTTGTATACGGAAGGAAATTTGTGAGCAGTGAATTTACCGTCAATCCTTCCCTTAATAATTTATTGTATTAATAAACTAAATAATTCTGACTGTAGGAGAAAATTAAAAAAAATTACAGGCAACATCTTCAGCCACAAAAAATGACATATACTTGTGTAAATTGTATAAATCAAATTGGCATACTGGTAAGGATTCATACACCGTACTATAAGATTCTTACATTACAAACCAGTCTCTCTCTCTCTCTCTCTCTCTCTCTCTCTATCTATCTATCTATCTATATATATATATATATATATATATATATATATATATATGCACATTTCATTGAATAGGACATGCAAGGTGCCATATTTATTAAAAATGAAAGCATTTTATAAAACAAACATACAATAAATCTATTTCTTATTTAAACTTTTATTGTATGTTTGTTTTATAAAATGCTTTCATTTTTCAAAACACGGTCAAGGCAAATTATTTCTTATTTAACAGTTAAAATATTTAATCCTTGAAAATGGCTAAATGTATAGCCGAAAGCCCTCGGATAAAAAGAACATTCGGACAGTTTTTATATAAATTATCATCCGAAAAGAAAAAGAAATATTAGATTGCATAAGAAATTGTATAAAAAACTAAATAAAAGCACCTTGTCTGATGTATTCAATGAAATGTGCGTTAAAGAAGGATTGCTGACTAAATACACAAATCTCTCTCTCTCGCTCTCTCTCTCTCTCTCTCTCTACATATATATATATATATATATATATATATATATATATATATATATATATGTATGTATTAAGGTAAAATTACATTTTAAGCTACAATCTTCCCAAGATTTCTCTCGAAGGCTCATATTTACTCAAAGCGTATTATTTTATTTATAAAAAAATAACATGTAAACGAAAAATATATTAAAATTATTGTCGGACTCCATATATTATACCATTTGTTTACATTAAGATACGCTTCGAGCAGATATGAGCGTTCAAGAAAATCATTGAAAGATTGTAGATCAATATATATATATATATATATATATATATATATATATATATATATATGAATGAAAAGATAAGAGGCAAACATGTGCAAATATCTTTATAAAGCCCCTCAGAGGATGAAACGCTTCGGCTAAGCGTAGTTTTTTCATTCACTTTGTTCTTTTACAAACACACTCTATCCGAAAATAATTTACATATATCTACCTATATATAAATAATATGTGTGTGTGTGTGTGTGTGTGTTTGTGTGCGCGCGTTAGTGAAAGTCACATCGCCATACTGGTAAGAGTGCGCATACGCAATACTCTAAGCTCCAGACATACATTTCTATATGCAGGAGAGAGTTGTCTTTTAACACCGGTGATATTTTCTTACAAGATATTTGGAAAGACGAACAGGAATACTTTTCACTTGCTTAATGTTGTCCTGGAACAGACTTAGCCGGATTGATGTGATGGGAAATTTGGCCTGACAACTCAAGGCTTCTTCATCGCCCTGTTTACGTGTTATGTTCGCATTATGAAGTGGTTCAGAAGGGAAAGACAGGAAAAGGTAAAACTGTGATAAGCCTGTGCTGGGTTTAGAGTTAACGTTGACATGATCGACCCTCCGAAAAAGCGATAACATAAGAACTATCTTGTCAGATTAGTCAAGTGCAAAACCGTGAAATTTAGAGTTCATATAAGAACCGAGAGGATTACCCAACAAAATTATCCTGAGATTCTATCATCCGTTGACATTGGGCTGTATCTTTGTCTTTGAATAATATTATCGCTATTTGCCTAATTTACTTATGCAGTTATATCTTGCATTAAAACATTAAAAAACAAATACCACGATAAGATAGAAACAGAATTCAGTAGAGTTTATTATAATTCTTCTTCGAAATGATTATATAGAAAGAGCTTGCCAAGATTTTAAATGATCTTCAAATGATAACGATCAATTTTATTGTCTGAAGGTCACTTTAACGTGAAACGCTGAATCAAGATTTTAGATCAGAGATACTACACAGTTCATCAGCAACAAGTCTAGAAATAAAGCATAGGTACTGCATTGATCCTAGTTGTAAATATAGTCCAGATACATATTCTATACGAATACAAAAATAACTAAGGACAATACATTGATTCAGACACGATATTGATGAGGCACGGGGTGTTGAGTTTATTAAGATTATTTGGTATGAAACATTATCATTATTCCAACAGGTATTTATTATAAAACGACGTAAAATATCTTTTATTATACATTCTTCTGGTTACAATATTTCTAATGTTTTTAACATCAGTATATTTGTTTAGCAACTTTTGGATTTGTGGGGAAGATACTCATAGCTGTTAAATAAATAAGCATTTAATGAAAAGGTATCCGAATTAATTCCCACGCCACTTTATCTGAAAGAACTAATTTGTTTTCTAATTTAGCCACTATCGCGCGCGTGTGTAAATAGATATGTATAAATGTTTGTGTGTGAAGGATGTGACT
Organism: Acanthosepion pharaonis; assembly: GCA_903632075.3. Classification (NCBI taxonomy): domain Eukaryota; kingdom Metazoa; phylum Mollusca; class Cephalopoda; order Sepiida; family Sepiidae; genus Acanthosepion; species Acanthosepion pharaonis. The sequence continues at coordinate 199,187 of CAHIKZ030000525.1, read as the reverse complement.
GTGATCGTGAACAGGGATCATCATTCGTCAATGAAACACGAAATGGAGAGTCAAAACAATAGGATGTAGCTGGGATCCAATGTCAAAACAATAGGATGTGCTGGGATCGGGCACAAGGATCTTCCTCCGTCAGTGACAAATGCCCATATTCACTATATCGTGAAAGTAGCAATGGAGAGGCGATCCAATGTCAAAACAATAGGATGTAGCTGGGATCGGGCACAAGGATCTTCATCTGTCAGTGACAAATGCCTATATTCACTATATCGTGAAAGGCGATAATGCAAAACAATGGAGAGGCGATCCAATGTCAAAACAATAGGATGTAGCTGGGATCGGACAATGTCAAGGATGTCTTCATCAAGTCAGTCAACAAATGCCTATATTCACTATATCGTGAAAGTAGCAATGGAGAGGCGATCCAATGTCAAAAATGCAATAGGATGTAGCTGGGATCGGGTAGCACAAGGATCTTCATCCGTCAGTGACAAATCCAATGTCCTATATTCACTATATCGTGAAACTATAGCAATGGAGAGGCGATCCAATGTCAAAACAATAGGATGTAGCTGGGATCGGGCAAATGCAAGGATCTTCAACCGTCAGTGACAAATGCCTATATTCACTATATCGTGAAAGTAGCAATGGAGAGGCGATCCAATGTCAAAACAATAGGATGTAGCTGGGATCGGGCACAAGGATCTTCATCCGTCAGTGACAAATGCCTATATTCACTATATCGTGAAAGTAGCAATGGAGAGGCGATCCAATGTCAAAACAATAGGATGTAGCTGGGATCGGGCACAAGGATCTTCATCCGTCAGTGACAAATGCCTATATTCACTATATCGTGAAAGTGGAGAAATGGAGAGGCGATCCAATGTCAAAACAATTCACTATGTAGCTGGGATCAGGCAAAACAATAGGATGTAGATCTTCATCCGTCAGTGACAAATGCCCATATTCACTATATCGTGAAAGTAGCAATGGAGAGGCGATCCAATGTCAAAACAATAGGATGTAGCTGGGATCGGGCACATCAGGATCTTCCTCCGTCAGTGACAAATGCCCATATTCACTATATCGTGAAAGTAGCAATGGAGAGGCGATCCAATGTCAAAACAATAGGATGTAGCTGGCGATCAAAACAATAGGATCATCGGCACAAGGATCTTCCTCCGTCAGTGACAAATGCCCATATTCACTATATCGTGAAAGTAGCAATGGAGAGGCGATCCAATGTCAAAACAATAGGATGTAGCTGGGATCGGGATCACAAGGATCTTCCTCCGTCAGTGACAAATGCCCATATTCACTATATCGTGAAAGTAGCAATGGAGAGGCGATCCAATGTCAAAACAATAGGATGTAGCTGGGATCGGGCACAAGGATCTTCCTCCGTCAGTGACAAATGCCCATATTCACTATATCGTGAAAGTAGCAATGGAGAGGCGATCCAATGTCAAAACAATAGGATGTAGCTGGGATCGGGCACAAGGATCTTCCTCCGTCAGTGACAAATGCCCATATTCACTATATCGTGAAAGTAGCAATGGAGAGGCGATCCAATGTCAAAACAATAGGATGTAGCTGGGATCTGGGCACAAGGATCTTCCTCCGTCAGTGACAAATGCCCATATTCACTATATCGTGAAAGTAGTCAATGGAGAGCGATCCAATGTCAAAACAATACGATGTAGCTGGGATCGGGCACAAGGATCTTCCTCCGTCAGTGACAAATGCCCATATTCACTATATCGTGAATTTAGCAATGGAGAGGCGATCCAATGTCAAAACAATAGGATGTAGCTGGGATCGGGCACAAGGATCTTCCTCCGTCAGTGACAAATGCCCATATTCACTATATCGTGAAAGTATCGTGAAAGTAGCAATGGAGAGGCGATCCAATGTCAAAACAATAGGATGTAGCTGGGATCGGGCACCAGTATCTTCCTCCGTCAGTGACAAATGCCCATATTCACTATATCGTGAAAGTAGCAATGGAGAGGCGATCCAATGTCAAAAATGCAATTCAGGATGTAATGCTGGATCGGGATCACACAAGGATCTTCCTCCGTCAGTGACAAATCCCAATATCGTGAATGTAGCAATGGAGGTAGCATGCCCATATTCACTATATCGTGAAAGTGCAATGGAGAGGCGATCCAATGTCAAAAACAATAGGATGTAGCTGGGATCAGCAATGTAGAGGCTATCGTGTCAAATGGAGGCGATCCAATGTCAAAACAATAGGCTGTAGCTGGGATCGGGCACAAGGATCTTCCTCCGTCAGTGACAAATGCCCATATTCACTATATCGTGAAAGTAGCAATGGAGAGGCGATCCAATGTCAAATCAATAGGCTGTAGCTGGGATCGGGCACAAGGATCTTCCTCCGTCAGTGATAAATGCCCATATTCACTATATCGTGAAAGTAGCAATGGAGAGGCGATCCAATGTCAAATCAATAGGATGTATCTGGGATCGGGCACAAGGATCTTCCTCCGTCAGTGACTAATGCCCATATTCACTATATCGTGAAAGTAGCAATGGAGAGGCTATCCAATGTCAAATCAATAGGCTGTAGCTGGGATCGGGCACAAGGATCTTCCTCCGTCAGTGACAAATGCCCATATTCACTATATCGTGAAAGTAGCAATGGAGAGGCGATCCAATGTCAAAACAATAGGATTCGCTGATTGCGTGAGAGAAAACTTTGAAAAGTTTAAGCGTGCTATTAGGTTGGCATTTCGGGCCTACCCTTTCACCGTCAAAACAGTTAAATTTAACCGCCTTTTCTCTTTCAACATCTTCTTCTGTCACACTTCCCGATAGGCGAACTCCCTTCCTCTTACTTGATCCCATGATAGCTAAAATCTTCAAATATTCAAATGTCATGTCAATCGACATATTCTGATGCCTTGATCATGTTTCTCTTCTCCTTTCCTCAAAGTCCCCTCTTTTTTTTAATTGCTCAGTGGAATATATCCCGAAGCTATTTCTGACATTAGGTCTCTGGGCGTGGTCAGGGTTAGTATTAGAGGGAAATGTGTACACACCAGAAATCAAAGAAAATAAAGCAATAATAATAATACGTATTTATATTTGATGCATTTTTTCCTGTGCTGTGCACATCCGTTTTTCCGTTTTATACATATTATGTATATATATATATATATATGTGTGTGTGTGTGTGTGTGTGTGTGTGTGTGTGTGTGTGTGTGTGTGGAAAAAGACAATAGGAAAACTGTGCTTTTCAAGACAAAAATAAAACGAAATAATTTTATTGAAACAAAAGGTATTTATTCTGAACGATGCAGAATTGTGGCACAAGGCCAATGGGAGGGAGTTAGGGAGAAAGACAGTGTTCATTAACTATCCTGGTCCTAGTTAATCCGACTCACGACCCATTCATTCATAACAATTCATCACAAAAACTCATCCATCACCTCTCAATCCTGCATATACCATAATACCACATATCGACAGTGGACCTAAAAAAATTACCTCATGGCATAAAATTTTCAAAATTTCATGATTCATGAAATGATGGGGGAGGGGAGATAAACCCAGAAAACAAGCTCAAGATGTAAACTCAAGATAAAGCTAAAACGAATCAGTTAGTAGGAACCGTCCACCTCTCAGAATAATAAGAGAGGCTGCTGCATTCTGCCGATTGATAGAATCATGAAGCATACTCACTAATGTAAGGGGAAGGATAAAAAATAAATGGCGGAATGAGAAAAATCAAAGGCTGACCCGGTCGAAATTCAAAATGGCGGACAAAAAGAAAGTGAGGTGGTCAACATGGGCTATGACAAATGGGAATGCCGGGAAATTAACCGGGAGCAAGACTTATTCACATTAACTAGGAAAACATAACAGTGTCTAACTTAACCAGGTGAGGGTTCACAGGAAACTGCCCCGTTGTATCAAGGGCACTTAAAAGAGAAAATCTAGCCCCGTCCACACGAACCAGGCTTGCCACAGTCACCCACCTTTCGCTTAAATCTGACGAAATCAAAGGTTTTCTATCAGATCTGATTTTTACCATGAGCTGATGCTTAAAGAAAACAACAAGATCTTGATGCGAATAACGTTCATCTCGCAAGATTCCCCCCTTTCGCGCCGTCCACACCACCATTCTAGCCACAGCTAGCAACGTAAAAAAGACCATCCGTTTTAGCCAGGAGACGGGGGCGACACATGCGTACGCGAGATCAATGGACACGAGTTGATCGGGAGCGATACAAGCCGTCAGCTCGCCAACATAATCTCAGAAGGAGCGCACCTGACGACAATGGTAGAAGTTGTGCGAAGCCGTTTCTTCTAAGCTAATATATAAGAATACTTAGAAAAACTAATAAAAATCCATAGTCAGTAATAATTTATTTCGATGGATATAAGAATATTCATCTCATCGGGACTACATTTTATGAAATGGAATGAAGATATCCCCGGCAAATAGATATACAAAGATTAAGAAATAAAAAAGAGAATAAAAAATATAAAACAAAAATAAATTAACCTGGCAAAATTGCGGGTCTTAAATTATGAAGGGAGAGAAAAAAGAGGAGAATGAAGGTTAAGTGATAGGTAAGTTAAATTTAAAACAGAGCTACAATAATGTGTCAAATAAAATTCACTGAAGAAGGAATTAAAATAATGTCTATTTACACAACATCATTAACATAAAATAATCAATATCACATTAATAATGATGATAAAAATATATAATAAACATATAACAAAATTATACTTATATTATTATAAACATAAAAAATAAAAATAAAAACACTCACATTTACATATACATATACATACACACAAATATATATATAGCAAGAACATGCATATACACATGCAACATATATATATATATATATACGCATACACACATACATATATTTCTACTCATATGCACACACATATATAACCTAAAAATATGCACATATATATTTATATATAATATATAACTAATAATAATATGATAATAACAATAACAATAATAATCGTAATAACAAATAAAAAACAAAAAATTAAAATTAAATGGAAGAAATAAAATATAAATAATATTAAATAATTAAATAATAATCAATAATAATAATAAATACTGGTAAATATAATGAAAGACATATTATGTTGGCATCTACATGATAATCATAATAATAATAATACAACTACAGTCCCATATATACATGTGCGACAAGCATATACAAATATATATACACATACATATATACATACAATAGCATGCATACATACATACTTTACACATATATAATTAAAAAACAATTCATAATTGCATTACCCGTAAAGTAAATGTTTTTAGATTAATTTAAATCTATTTTTATGTCGACATTTGAAAATAATTTCATTTTTTGGTTCAACATTTTTGGCCTATATGTTTGTACTTAATTATTAGGACATTTTTTCCTATAGACATAGATTGCATCTCTTCCAGATGTTGCTTGAAGTTTTTATTGACAGATAATATCTCATTTGATGTGTGGGGAGAAGCCTCTATCTTTAAGTCTCCAGAAATTAAATATATGTGTGTGTGTGTGTGTGTGTGTGCGTGCGCGTGTGTGTATGTAAAATGTGTAATATATATATATATATATATATATATATATATATATATATATATATATATGTATGTGTGTGTGTATGTATGTGTGTGTGTGTGTGTGTGTGTGTGCGTGTGTGTGTGTGTCTGTGCATGTATGGTCTGGATAAGAAAATTAATAGATTAAAAGAAAATAATTTTGTTGTTCATGAAGGAGCAAAATGCAATTAGATCTTTATTTTAAATTTTAATAAATTAAATTGTCAACACTCTCTTGCTTTTTTATTTTTATAGATAATTGTCATGGGTCCTTACCTATAACTACAGAATGAACTCTTCCTAACACTATGTATACTACGCCTCTCAAGAGAGAGGGACGAATTGAGTCGAGCCAATAGTAGTTCACTCCAAACCAGACTGACAGTCATACTAACACCTTCCACATCTTGTATTATTATTTCGTGTACTGTACCTTCGTTGTTTCTACTCTTGTGTTCGTGTTATTCTTCCTTGATCCTAACATGGACCATCCAATAATATTTTGGGTATTCAGGCGTTGTTTCTGGATTAGATCATAAGCAATTGGAAGGAGTTGGTATTTGTTTATTTGGAGGATTAGTTATTAAATAGATTTAAGATGTTTGTGCCAGTATTAAATACTATTTTGTTTATGTTTGGCTTTTGTTTTTAATTGTAATAGCTTCGATAATTTGTAAGCGTTTTTTGAAATTGCCGATTAGGCTTTTTCTTATTTCGGAGGATTTGAATCTGGTATTAGTAAAAGAAGATAATATAGAAAATAAAACTTTCCTCTACGGAATGTAGAGTTTATGAATTTAAGTGTAGTACCAGATTAGTGACAAGATCTCGTCATTTTACCGTTGAAATAGCTAGATGTGACCGCAAGTTCTATGCTAACAGTTTCTTCTATCGTATTTCTCGTTTGTGGAACTCTTTTTTCGGCTTCTTGCTTTCTAGTCAACTTTGAAAATTTAAATGTAATGTTAATATTTATCTTTTTCTCTTAATTCTCGTTCTTTTATTATTTTCTCTCCTTAATAGTATTTACTTTTGTTTATATACTGCCTAACACTCAGTAACCCCTTGCATCATAGTGGCTTTATTGCCTTGCTCGGGGGTGAAATGATTTAAAAAATTGTTTATTATCGTTCTAAGTCTACAAATTCCAAGACCGAACTTCAGTCCGAAAATCTTATGAGACATTGGCGTAATTATTCTGCAAAAGTTTTGGACTCGGATCTCAATGTAAATCCGAATAATTTGTGGAATAATAAAATATTTGGTCACTTTATTTGGAATTCGCTTCATTGCGTTCCAGATGAAACTTGTTCTTATGTATTTTAATAAAAAAAAAACTTTCTCGCCATTTTTTCTGAGGACAGAAAGAAACCTATTTCTCTTCTGCACGCATGAACAAATGGCGACATTGACAAGTGAAATCATTTAATTCAACACAAATTCTACCCACGTATAAAGACGTCCTCATCTTTTTTTCTGACAAAAGCCATTTCCATACAGATCGCAAACATTCGGTGAGTCATAAATGAAAAAAAGTGACGAACAAGCGAAAACTTTGCTTAGTCTGACAAAAAAGGGCGTTTAGATTGCTTAGCGGTTAAATTACAAGGCTAAAATTGTGGTGCATCCAGTATGAATCGAACTCATTATACCGGAGTTATTGTCGTCGATATGAAGAATAACTTCAGAAAATGGTTTACAATGAATTAAAAAAGAATAACCAACTACAGGATAAAAACATTTTGGAGAGAAAAACGTTTTACACATAATGATAAATTGATGCGTGTATAGCATGATTAAAGAGAAAACAAAAAGAAATCAAATATGTAAATGGGAAAGAAAAGGAGAAGATGAATATGAGAGAGTTAAAAGGGGTGTCCGAAGGAAAGGAGTTGGAAAAGAGAGGAAAAACTGAAAAGAAAAAAAAGAAACAAAGAAAACGAAAGAAAGAAAGAAAGAAAGAAAGATAGAAAACGAGAGAAAGAAAGAGAAAGAAAGAAAGCGAGAGAGAGAAAGAAAACGAGAGAAAGAAAAAGAAAGAAAGAAAACGAGAGAAAAAAAGAGAAAAAAGAAAACGAGAGAAAGAAAGAGAAAGAAAACGAAGGAAAGAAAGAGAAAGAAAGAGAAAGAAAACGAGAAAAAGAAAAAGAAAGAAAACGAAGGAAAGAAAGAAAACGAGAGAAAGAAAAAGAAAGAAAAAAGAGAAAGAAAGAAAAAAAAGAAAGAAAGAGACAGAAAGAAAAGAAAATGATATTGGAAAGGAGTTTGATCTTCGTTTCCTATTCCCAATTTTTAATGAATCTTACTCACTCTAATATTGTCTTTAAGACGCGTGCCTTTCTGTTTGCTTTCTACATCAAATATTGGCGCGTATTTGTTGGTTTTTACCTCCGTCTGTCAATTGGCCATCTTGAATGAAAGTGTCTATATTTGTCCATCTGGACACGATGTGGATGTTGACAAAAGTCACAAAGAGAAATACGAAGAACTGATTGGTTCCTTTTTATACGCATGTGCGTTGGCGATGCATTTCGGCGACTTGATTAAGATACAAACAAGGAATCAATGAACAGGATTCAAATCAGATATACGTCTTTTATATTCACATAGCCACAAATACTCCAGAAATGTGTGGTTCTGTGCCAGAACCTAACGTCAGTCATCTCGATGTAGTTTTGTCTCTTAAGAGCCGTAATAATAATAAACACCTGAATCACTACATCGGGTCATTTTAATTTCGTTTTTATGCCAATCACAGCATATGCATTTTTATGCACATTGTAATTGATAAAAAATTATTATTAAAACTAATATTAAAAACAAATATTAGAAAACTGTATCACAAAAGCAAACAGCCAAACATCTTCACATTTCATTCAGGTCTGACGATTGCGTCTAGCATGAAACAGCCAGTCGCCTCTGAGTATTGACTTCAATGTTCATTTTTATATTTACATACGCTCTATCTCTGATATTAAGCACATTATCCCATAAATATAGCGCACCTCATAACTATATTTCTTCATATGTATATGTATATATATATATGTGTTTCTCTGTATATATATATATATATATATATATATATATATATATATATATATATATATATATATATATATATATATATATATATATATATATATATATATATATATAAATAAATATTTTTCTTAAATTCAAACGACAGGGTGTGTTTCATTTAATTTATCACCGATACAGTCATTATCAAGAACTGGATGTTGTCATTATGATTAACAAGATTGCGTTGGCTGCATATTGGCATATTTGGGGAAAGCTGGCTACAATTCAAATTAATCTATAGTCGTGTATAAAACGATAAAAACACATTTACACAGCACAGAGAAAATGCATCAAATATTTATACGTATTATTATTATTGTCATTATTATTATTGTAAGCATACTAAATATTTTATTAATATTTCAACATACCGTCTCATGTACTGAAAGATATTTGGTATATTTGTTTTGTGTAATAATAGCTTAAAAAATTCTGAGTTTTTCCTTACAGTGAGTGTTGTATAGTATTTAGGTATGATCTATGAATATTTGTCTAATGTTAATAAACAGTATTTAATATTTTGTATTGCGTCTGTCATGTTATGGTCAATGTGTGCATGAATTTCACTCAGTTTCGACAAGAGACAAGCGAACGTACGAGAGTTTGTGGTGTTTGTGTGGCCAGTATAGCATTTTATATATGCGTATCTATCTTATAGATTTCTCTTCTTTACTGTTTTATCCATTATTTGCTTCCGTAGATTCTAAGGCCGAAGCCCCGAAAGCAGCAGTTGTAAAAGAGAATGTCTCTCACCCCTGACTCACTTGGTACCCATTTGCATTGCTACCACATGCTACGCCCTGCAATTTATATGTATTGCCGGTTGTGTTTATAAATATTTTGTAATTTCACGATGTGTGATTTACCTGACAACAACACCGCAAACTGGGATTTGCGCTAGGAGGGGTGTGTGAAGATTGAACCAGAGTTTGGGCTGGTAGGGGAAAAGTTGATACCAGACCAGGCGCACATTACAACCGAAATTTTCATCACTGACATTCTCTTTCTCGTTCAGCCATAAAATAAAAATTAAACCAAAAAAAAAAACACAAAAAACTTCTTTTTCTCTGTTTCTTTTTTACTTACCCTTTTATCATTCTTTCATTCCCACCCCCTTGTCTACCTTTTCCTCTTCCCCCCACTTCTTTCTCCACTTTTCCTCCTTTTTCTCATCCTCCTATTTTTACGTCCACCACTTTATATCACACGCGATTTCTGTTTCTCATCTTAAAACCTTATTTTTTAAACACTATGTTAGACATGGTGTTGTCTCCATTCACAAATCTCTTCCTGATATATCGTATTTGATCACATTTAGCACGTAGGGTCATATCTTTAACCCCAATACAAACAACATCAATTTCAACAAAGAATATTTACGGGATACAAGTAGTTCGTATTTAATCCTTATACTCATGTATGTAAAGAAACATACAAGGTTTTTGTTTTATGTGGATAAATGATTAAAATATCTACGCCAATCACAGCGTTGAAACTATTAGGGAGTGCCTTTGAACTTAAATATCAACTAGCAGCATGGGCCGGCGTTGCCCGTGCTTGATTCAAAAATCTTACGACACTAAGATAGCAATCGCTATCACTTGACTTAGAATATTTTTGCCCTTCCTTGCCTTTAAAGGAGTGCCCTTTGCCGTGCTGATGTTGCTACATGCCTTACTTCTATACTAAACATTACGAAAAAGAACTAAACAAAATGAACACAAATCGATCAGCTTTAGAAAAGGACTCGTAATTGGAAAAACCGAATGAAAAAAGAATGTTAACAACAAATACTTTTTCACACACAACCCAGTTCTGCGGAATCAGAATCAACGTTGAGTTTAAGCAAGCGAATGAGCCAATTGAAATAAAGTGCCATGCAGATTTAAATTTTTCCCACTTGTGACGAATGCAGCTAACGATTTTTTTGCATGCTAGTTAACATTCGTGTCAGTCAGCTGTTGGCTCTCACACTGGCCAATAGAATCTTCCTGCCTATTCGTGGCAGCCAGCAATAGGCTGTCACTCTGGCCAGTAGAAAATGGCCGCAAACTACATTAAAACTACCGTAGAAGCATGAAAAAGTCGTTTATTTCCACTATCGATGGGAGTTGGGAAATACGAAGTCGGTCTTGGCCTTCCCACTAACTTGGAGTATGTGCATGTAAATTATGGCCGTGCATTCGTTACACACACACACACACACACACACACACACACATACACACACACACACACACATCCTGCCTTTTATAGATAGAGATATAACTTTATATTTAGATAGTAATCAGTTCTTTAGATGTGTTCCATTAAATAGAATGACACAGGTAATATCTATTAAGACAGTTATTATCTTTCAGATGAAAATTTAAGGAACTTAACGAAATTACGTGATATGACCCCAATTACTTCCTTACATCTTTTGGTCATATTCAAAGAAAGACGAAGAAATCCGAACGTTTGATAGCCAAAGTAACATTAATATTGTTTAAAAGTCCGACGTGAATATGGCTGTATATATATATATATATATATATATATATATATATATATATATATATATATATATATATATATAATATAGAGTAGAAATCCACAGTTCGTAGCATTTATAAACTTATGTCTACTTCAACAAATCGGAACATCATACTTGGCTACATCAATAATACATTTGTCGCTGTCATGTTTCCTACGATCGTTTGATCACATGTCCATGCGTCAGTTTATCTTGATATGAAAAAAACCCACCCACCTCAACCCTCTGACCTTATTTTTCTATTTTAGTATAGATCTGACTTTTAATTGGTTAATCTAAACATACCCACAAGTATATTTTTAATTCTGATCTATGCCCACCTTTAACTTCTGAAAAGAGGTAACGATTTGTTTTTTTAAATTGTCCAAATAAATCATTTTTATCACTAGTTACTAGCAGTCATATTATTGAAGTACCCTCATATTTTTGAAGCATGAAAGCTTTTGTACAATATTAATATTATTCGGACTTTTGTCTTCATCTTTGTCGCCATATTTATTACAACGTTTCGGCCGTTGTACACTCCGGCCCTCATCAGGTGGTTGGACCGTCGAACTGAACCCTTTATGTCGCTCACTGGCGTAGGCTGTTGTAGTTCCACGTACCTTGTTTTTTAATGGATGTCAGTTATCTCCTGTTAATTCCCCCTTGAAAGTTCTCCACTGCATTAACCGAGGATTGAACTCACACTCTTTGGGTCCTGTCACTGGATCTAACCATGCATTTATCTACTGTGCCATGTGTCCTTATCATTCCAACCACCTGAAGAAGGCCGGTGCGTACAACGGCCAAAACGTTGTAATAAATATGGCAACAAAGATGAAGACACTAGTCCGAATAATGTAAAAAGTGTACATAATACCTCATCTCAGAAATATAGACAGATACTGAAAGTTTTTGTGTAGCAATGTAATATTTTCTATTATAATATATATATATATATATATATATATATATATATATATATATATATATGAGAGAGAGGCGAGTCGCTCCAAAAGTAATGTCTCCTATTTATTACTATTGAAACCTCAACACATAAGTGGAGCAAAAATAACACCAGTTAGTAATGCAAATTTTAGTTGAAAAAAAAGCAAACAAAAAGAAAAAAACATCAATACCATTCGCTATGTACTTTTCGTCGTTCTTTTCGCAGGTCGACAGCTGATTATCCTGGAATGTGGCTTGTCAAACACATAGGCGTCACCATATTATTACAACGAATTACACACTGCCGAACTGTGATTGCATATATCACCTCATCTGCGTAGACGCTTAACAAGCTCCGATGATTATCAATCAGTGTAATTCTCTCTCGTGTAGGCATTCAGTGACATAGCTCAGTTTTTTACCCACTTTCTTATCAGAAAATATTTTGACAGACTGCCATCAACATTAACGAAACACAAAACATTTGTTACTGGCAAAAAGTTTCAAAAGTAGAATGCATTACTCCCAGACTGATTCGCTTGAGTACACACACACACAGACACACACACACACACACACACACACATATATATATATATATATATATATATATATATATATATATATATATATATATATATATATATATATAGCTAATGTTCAGAGTTGAATTAAACCAAGAAACAGTAATATTAAAAAAGTGCTCAATAGATGTATAAAAATGTAACATGCAGAGCTAAAATTAGGACATCAGCCAATTCCGCTACCTTAGTTTCAAACAAGGTTGAATGGTTTCAATCAAAGTAGCAGAATCAGCCATATATATATATATATATATATATATATATATATTAGCGAATATACATAATATCCAACGCCGATAACACGACTGACTCGGAGTTCCATGCAGTCTTGCAATCTTCAGGTGCGAAGCATAAACTGACCGTTATAGAATACGCGTTTTCGTGGTGATGAGTCAAAATTGCGTGTTAAGACTTGTTTATTTAATTATTGTTTCCTAAAATATTTCGTTGGTTTTTCAATGAAAATTGTGCGTATACATACATACATACATACATATATATATATATATATATATATATATATATATATATATATATATATATATTACAATGAATCATTCATACAAAAAGTAGATTAGTAAAGTTAATGATATAAAATGGCGAAAACTCTTCACAAACAAAATTTTAAAGTTTCATTAACATTCGAACCACTTGATGAATATTATGATCCTTGTTTTTAATAACTACAAGTTGTATAAGGTCTTTTTTTTTATCTGCAAGTACTTTCAACTGTACATACAGCCATCCTCAGGTATGGAAATTATTTTGTATATACACACACGCACTCTGGTGCACAGACGAATGATTAAATGGGAATCTAAATATGTTTTTTTAGAAATGTGTTATTGTTAACGGATAAAAACTTTTGGAGCGTGCAGTCGCAACGCTAAGGTTGAATTTTTTGAAAATTTAAGAGAGTGTGTTTTTTACTAATATGGTAATTTAAAAATTTTTATTTTTGTTGTGGGAGTTTATCAGTCAATGTGGCATGAACTAAATTGTTCCATAAATAGAGTAAAATTTGCAGGTCGGATCAATTCTTTTAAATCAAATATGTGGGGCAGTTCAATTTATATTACAATGAATCATTCATACAAAAAGTAGATTAGTAAAGTTAATGGTATATATTTACATACACCCTATCTCTGATATTGAACACTTTATCCCATAAATATAGCATAACTTAAAACTAATATATATATATATATATATATATATATATATATATATGCAATGTTACGATCTAAAGTGTAACCGGTTTCTGTTGTATTTTTTGCTCCTGAATATAGGGATTTACTATCCGTAGCGTATTTTTGACACAAAGCCGATAGTAAGTGTGGCCCAGTTTTGGTTGAACTAACTACTCAGTCGCAAATGAATTTAGCTAAACAGCTTGTTAACCATTACACCACGTGAAAGTGTCCGCATTGTTGTGAAAGCAATTAATATCACCGACTGTTTGCGTCTTGATACATGATTGAAATACGTGTCTATTTTTCCCCCAGTGAAAGTAGTTAGTTTTTGAGCTTACGTAAAAGTTAGAATCCTTTCTAGATATGTAAGCTTTCTATATTTGTTAGACTGATGCAACAATTTCTTCATCTCGCCAATCTACACAGATGTTGCGTTGAGTCAATCAGTTGCCGAGTAAGAAATGTTTTCGTCTTGAATAGTATTTGCAAGTGAGTTCCTTGTTGACTTTTTGTTCTGTGAAGCACGTCTTCTAATTTTGGTGTGTGTGTAATTCTATAGAAATGCATGGGTTTGTGCATAAAAATCATCAGAGACACATTTATTTTTAGAGCAACTAAAGATTCTCTCAATTCTTTGAATTTCTGCCAGTAACCCTCTCCCTATGTTACTTTTGATTCTCTCTCTCTCAAGACAAAAATAAACATACACACACACATTCTCTTCCTCTCTTTCACTCACTCTCTCTCTCTCTCACTCTCTCTCTCTCTCTCTCTCTCTCTCTCATCCTCTCTTTACTTTACACACAAACGCACACAAACACGTACAATCATAGAATTTACCTCGCTGAAACCCGTTCAATGTGTTTTACAGGAATAAACTTAACTTTGCCATCATCGATCATGTTTAACCACTGATAGAAAACAATGATTTTAGAAGAATGCACTTTCTAGAACAACATTTTTTTTTTAGAATTATCTATAACTTCTGTACTAAAAAACTTTTGAACTACTCGGTAACGAAGTTACATAAATATATTTTAATCCTCTTTAGATTCGACCATATTTGCTGCAAAACCACGTACAGGGGGAGGTAAAATTCGCGAACCATAGGGGAGAATAGATAGGTCGAAGAAGTAATGCTGAGTGCCCACCAAGGTCACTAAACCTGACCCCCTTGGATTTTTTTCTGTGGGCCATTTGAAATCAGTTGTTTATCAGACATACCCAAGGAATATTGAGGAACTTCAAGAATGAATTAAATATGAATGCCGTAAAATGAGAAAAGGAAACTCTGCGACATTTTAATGAATCATGCAGGTACAGATATGAAATGTGTTCTGAAAAAGAAGGAAGACATTTTGAACAGCACATATAGCAATTAAATAACCAGTAAATAAAATTTTCATGTGTAATTATACTTTTAATAAAATATCCTTATGGTGCTCGACTTTTCCCCCATCCGGTATATCGATTAATCTTGTTCAAACTTACAAAATCACACTGAAATTTGTGTGTGTATGTATGTGCACGCGTTTGTGTATGTGCGTATGTTGTGTGCGTGTATGAAAAAAATAAAACATTTCTATAATTTTCGCAATTTTTTCCTCATAATAATAGAATGTCATTTCTGATAGAGCCATTTTCTTAGAATGATGTTTAAAGGGGGCTATGAATGCAGCCTGTAGCCATTAGAGAGGACTACACTTCTTTAAACATCGCGCACTGGCGCTACATAATCACAGACTAAGAACTGTACCAAACAAGATAGACCACATTGAGAACTTGCAACATCAGCAATAATCAAAATGGATAGCACATGTTACTCGAAGAGAAAATAGTGACACCAACACGATATCGAGCTTCCACACTAATTCAGACAAAAGGTTAGGAAGGAAACACACATCAATAATTTTTGCTTAACTTGAGAAACCAATTTTCCTGAAAAACTGTTTTAAAATTTATAAATTTCAACCGATTGATTGCTAAATGTTTCCTTATAACGAAACGGTTAATATTACCCTTACCATTATTATTAAAGACCGAACTAAGGAGTTTACAACAATTGCTTTTTTCTCTTTCTCTGGCTAATCTTTTAGATTTTAATAAGCTTGGTTTAAACTTTCACGGTGTCAAATGGTGATCTATAAAGATAATGTTGTGCCAAATTTCCCTGTAGAAAATAGGAATTATTAATAGAAATCACAAACATTTAATAGAGCTTGAACCACGACCACTGGTGGCGAAAGAAATTATGGTATCACCCAAGCTATCAAAGATATTCTATTTCTGTTAATTGCTTTCAGCTTTAATAATATATTTTCTCCATTATTTAAACCTCGGACGAATTCAGTTTATATCGCCAAGTTTTCATCCATTGTTTTTACCGTGTGATTTTTTTTTTGTCCCGCCAGCGTTGCACCTGGTCAGCCAATAAGTTTTCTCACCAATCAATGTCACCCCTCTTTACTGTTTACCCTTTGACACTCGACTGCGTCATCCAAATTCTTCAACACTTCTCCAGACCTTCCCAATTTAACCCGCTCCTCCT
Organism: Acanthosepion pharaonis; assembly: GCA_903632075.3. Classification (NCBI taxonomy): domain Eukaryota; kingdom Metazoa; phylum Mollusca; class Cephalopoda; order Sepiida; family Sepiidae; genus Acanthosepion; species Acanthosepion pharaonis. Next base: position 182,704 of record CAHIKZ030000525.1, on the reverse strand, counting down.
CGACGCCATCAATTTCTTTCACCCTCGTGTCTTTCTATATCGATAACTATGATTGTCTCTTTGTCAGGAAATATAGATTATAGATATAAGAGAACCTATATTCAGGACAGCTGAAGGCGTCTCATACACGTATAGATGTATCACTGTATATACACACACGCACTCTGGTGCACACACATATATACATACATACATACATACGTACGCATATGGATATTTACATGTATGTGTATATGTCTGCGCGTCTGTGAGAGGAGGAGAGAAGGAGAAGAGAAAAGATGGCTTCTTCATGAAGGTTGATTTTGTTTGATTTTATATCGTTACGTCAACTAAAGAATCGTTCGGGAAATCTGCAGGTGACGTTTCTGTCCATCTGTCTGTCAGTCCGCCTGTCTTTGTATGTCCATCTAACTGTCTGTCTGTCTGTACGTCTGTCTTTGCATATCTGTTTGTCTGTTTGTTCAAAAAAACAAGGATTGAAAACGAAGGGTTCTATTCTGGTCACCGAAATTAAGCAATATCGAAATTACCATTTAAACAGGTGACCGCTTAGGAATATTTGCTTCTTCATGGAGACTCTCACCTCGTTCCAGACTAAATAAAGATTAATAAAGAAAGAAAATGAGGCTTCGGGTATGAGAGAGAAAATAAGCCGGAAAGAAACACGATGCCCATCGTGTTTTATCTATCACATTAGTTGTATTTACTGAGATTAACTTTGACTTATACAAGCTTTCTTAAGTGGGCACGTGCGTGTCTAAATATAAATAGGCTTGTATGTGTGCGTGTGAGTGAGAGAGAAAGATAGAGAGAAAGAGGGAGAGGAAGGTGCAGAAAAGTATTTCTTCCCTCAGAAACTGTTCATTTTGTCAATTTTTAATCAGTCAGATATATAACCCTTCATTAATACGTCGTTTGTATATATATATATATATATATATATATATATATATATATATATATATATATATATATATATATGTATGTATGTATGTATGTATAAACCTCGTGGAACGACAACTAACAATAGTCAAAGAGAAGGTACAGCCTCTTAAAAGCCAAATTCAAATGTACAAGGAACACAGCAGAACTAACAGCTACTAAACGCCATCTCAACCAACTCAATAGTACATTAGAACTCAAACAACAACGCAGCATTGTCACCTCCAACCTAAATACGACCCCACCCAAAAGAAAACCAAAATTGAAATACTCCACTAATCAATCCAACAGCCGAGAGCAGAAAAAACTAATTAAGGTGCACCCAAATCTGAAAGACCTTCTAAAAGTGGAAGGTTTCAAAAAAACGTTCTCCACACAGCAAACACAATAATATTCTCACGAAGAAACTCAAATCAGCTGCAAAAGAGTTACCTGACAGCCCATCATCAGACGCCCTGAAGAAGCCAACAATTATGTATTTCTTAACTGATATGTTTACAACCATAAATTACAATCTATTCTAGATGACACAACAAAATCCAGAAAATTAACTAAAAATTCCACAGAATCACTAAAAAAAAAAGTATGTAAACAAGCTGATTACAGCGAACAACGCTGAGATCGGAAGCCTAAAAATCAATACAGTTATTACCAACCTGGATATCTGTAGAGTAATGTAAAAACCTAAAAATTAGCTCTTCCTTTCCGATCTATTATATTCCAAATATCTACCCCAGTATACCACAATATCAAGAATCCTAAATGACATAATTTTCCATACACACTCAACAACTACAGCCACAAATGAATTCCTTTATCTAAAGAGCAACAAATCCCACAGACAGAGACCCTAGCTTCGCTCGACGTGGAAATTTTTTTACCAACGTCCAAGATGAAGAAACATAATTAGTTACTGCATCTATATACACCTGTCAATCAATCCTCCCTTCAAAATTGGACAAGCAACACTTTGGAAACTCCTTCTCGCCTTTAACACGAAATCCCCATTCTAAGACCATAATGGAAAAACTACGTCCAAATTCACGTCGTCATTATGAGAAAATCATTATGTCCTCCATTCTTTAACTTTTACATTTCGCATATTGAAAACTAAGCAATTTTGAAACAACTGATAAACCACAAAATCTACCCAAGCTTAGTTGACGACATTTTTGTTTTGATAAAAAAATAAGGACGAAATTATAAATCTAAAATCAACTTTGGAAAAAGACTCCACACTAAAATTTACATAGGAACTCATGTTTAATAACAAAATCCCATTCCTTGATGTTGATATAGAACTAAACTCCAAAGTATTTACCATCTATCCGTATATATAAAAAAAACTACCAGTACGAACTCTTGTCTTCTGAACTGTGATAGCCAATGTCAGGAAACATAAAATAGCAATGATAAAAAATCTTTCTAAGTAGAGTACACCTAAATTCCTCTTCCAAGAGAATATTTATGAGTGAACTAAAACATATATATATAAATATATATATATATATATATATATATATATATTAGTCAACAATAAATTTCACAACAATAAATTTAATCGGTAAACAAATAAAATTATTCTTACAAAAAACAAAAAAAAATATAAATAAACGACTCCTGTAAAAAAATACCACACAACAAAACATCAACATATTTTACTGCAACCAGATGCAGCATAATTATAAGCAAGAGAAATTCGCTATACGAAGAATCAGTAAAGACAATATTTCTGCCGTAATTCCCGAAGACATGTAAAACTTACATTACAAGAATAGGAAAACCAGAAGCGTTGTTGTCACTAATCAAAATAACCCCATCACATCTAAACTAACGATGACCAACATGTGTAACAATTTCACTACCCCTGTACATGTCTGCGATTCTTGTTATAAATCAATTAATTACAACAGACATACCACTACCTCCTTGACTATATACCCCACGTGCCACTTATCTGATGACAGTGTTATAAAAAACAGAACTTAGGCACCCACAATTTACAAGAACCCTTAAGGAAAGTTCTGGTCGAGAACACTAACATTTTATGTAAATCACATTACCGAAAACATATGGCTGTGAAAGAGGCCTTGTATATAAAGCATCTTGCTCCCAGTATAAATATCACCTTATTCAACATCGGAAATGGTTTGTTGAAAGTTTAAAAAACAATTGAAAGACGCTCACTAGAATTCCAGTCGCGATCAATACGGAAAGCTCGGAATAAACGTTCTTACTGATATTCAAAACAACACAAAAAATACACCTTAAACAGGAAAAGAAATTAACAACACCTTAAAACAAAACCCTTTGAAAATGGCTAGCAAGGTGGATGAAAGCGCTTGGGACAATGGACAATATAAAAAATTATTGCACTCCCTTACTCCCACCAAACCGAAAATGATACAGTAATGACTCTCACTCTCACTCACTCTCTCTCACACTCTCTCTCTCTCTCTCTCTATATATATATATATATATATATATATATATATATATATATGTATGTGTGTGTGTGTGTGTGTGTGTGTGTGTGTGTGTGTGAGAGAGAGAGAGAATGTGTGTGTGTGTGTGTGTGTGTGTGTGTGTAGGAGGCACGGTGGAGTAATGGATAGCGTCTCGGATTAAGGAATCGGAAAGCAGAATTCGAATTCATCATCTATGTATCTTAGGTTTGTGGAGTTTTTAGGTATGACGTGTTTATATGGGCTGGACTCAAAAAACTTCTAGGAAAAGACAAAAAAGGACACAACTATTAGGTGATAGGTAATAGCCATTTGATGCTCATAAGAATTTCTATTCAAAGAGAAGAAACAGTGGTTAGTGATTAGTTTACATAGTTTTATAATTTTATGAACAGGGAGAGGAAGCTTTTCTTTGGCTTTTTTTAAGGTTGTTTCTCAATATATTGAGTCATTTTGTAACGGTTATAATGATTTGATAGTTAAGCTAGCCATAATTTTGTTTTCTGTTTATGTTTCATATTCACTGATTAATTCACCAGAAAGTTTCATTTATGTTTGGTTGATGGCACCAAAAACTACATATAGATACCTCCAAAGATTCGCTATAAAATGAGAATGATGGAAAATGCCCCAAACTTAATAAAAACAAAATTTTATCGTCAGAAAATTGTCAAATTGTCGGACTATAAGGAAATTTTGAGGATTTATTCACAAATGAATGAAATTATTTTAGAAACGTTTGTTTTGTTTTTTTTTGGGGGGGGGTTTTAGAAAATCTTGGTAAAATATTTTATTTTACATTACATCTGTTACCACCCCATTTATCTAATTTTATTAAATTTTGTGAAATTCACTTTTGTAGGGCTGAATACTTATATTTTTATAAACACAAATCCTTGGAGAACTTAATTCATCAATTTTTTTTTTTGTAAAATATGTCCCCATCTCCGTTACAGAAAATCTGCTCTGAATCTGCATATTTTATTTTCGAGAAATTTTTAATAAAGAGAATTACGTTGTGTTGAATAATTTGCAAATATGGAAGAAAATCAGTATTTTTAGCGATTTAAAAAAATCAGTCAAACCAATATAAATTTGTTTTGAAATACAGCAAAGTATTTTTGCTTGTTGAAAATATGTATCATTGTGCACGTTTATGTAATGCGCTATGTATTTATATATATATATATATATATATATATATATATATATATATATATATATATATATAGATAGATAGATATATATATATATAATTTTTTTTTACATGCGCAAATGTTTGAATCGTTACTTATTTAGATTTTAACTTTATATATATGTATATATATGTATCTATATGTGTATTTATGTGCATGTGTATGTATGTGTATATGTATGTATGTGTATATATGTATGTATATGTATGTATGTGTATATATGAATGTATATGTATGTATGTGTATATGTGGATATATGTGTATATGTGTGTATGTGTATGTATGTAAGTGTGTATATATGTACGTATGGAGGTGTTTATGTATGTAAGTGTATATGTATAAGTGTGTGTATGTGTGCATATGATACATGTATGTGTGTGTAAATGTGTGTGTATGTGTATATATATATGTATATATATGTGTATGTGTGTGTATGTATTAGTATGTGTGTATATGTGTATATATATATATATATATATATATATAGATGTATGTATGTGTGTATGTATGTGTATGTGGGTGTGCGTGTATGTGAAAAGTGTGTGTATATGGATATTGATGAATATGTGTATGTGTGAATATGTGATTATATATTTTTTTTATATTTTTATATTTTTTATATGTGTGTACACGTATGTATGTGTGTATGTGGGTACACACCTACGTGGATGTATATACATGTATATGTTATTGTGTGTATTTACATGTGTCTTTGAACATAGAAATATAGGTCCTTGCTGGATTAGACAATCGTTATATTTATCTTCATATATTTATATTTGATTTGTAACCTGTAGTCGATATTAAATTTGTCAAATTTTCTCAATTACAAAGCGGCCCTTTAAATAAACGCAATTTTACTTTCCTTCGTCCCATCTCTCCCCTACCTCCTCTTTCCCTTCCCCTCCCTATTATTCTTGCATTAAATTGTCGATGGTGTGTGTATGTCACCACGAAATGTATCTTTATGCATTAGACATCCGTCGACATTCATTCTCTTCTCTTATCTAAAACCCTCCCCACCACCTCTCCTAAAATTCTCTCTGTTAAGGTTCAATCTCCCCCCTCCTCATATTTACACTTTCTCTAAATTCTGTTTTCACTTCCGGAGTGGTTTTTTCTGTTTTCATTTTGAATTTGTAGGTCTGATGAATTGGATCGTATTTACGATTCCAATGGAATAAATTATGACCATGGAATATTAGTGTTTAAGCCTTTTTATTATATCCTTACTCTGTCCTAGACATTGAGTTCTACCTGGATTCTTCCTCTTGAAATTTTTTTCTGAAAATATACATGTATGGGTATTTATATATTTTGCATACGTATGTATATTTTCCACTAATATTATCTATCTATCTATCTATCTATCTATCTATATATATATATATATATATATATATATATATATATATATATATATTACAATAAACGTGCAATCAATTTACAAATACATGAATTATTCATACAAAAACTAATGCAAAGGTTAATGATTTAAATGGCAAGACATCCATCTTGCAAACGATTCAAATAGTACACAAAAACCTCTAAATCCGTTATGCATGAGTTGATCCTTGTTTATATAAATTTCTGCCGTATTAGTTGTTATTTTTACTACAAGCTTTCGTCTGTTCCTACAGACATCGTCAGGTATATAATAGATGTTGTTCTTGGTTTTTCTCTTAGTAATAAGAGGACATCGAAAATATATGTGTATTGTATCCGAAATGCTATTAAAAAATGAGTTATTGGTTTTTGAACGCGCCAAAGCAACGCTGAGTTTGATTTTGAATTTTTTAAAATGTCTGCGTCTATACCAAATATGGTAATGAACAAATGTTTTTACTGTTAAATTTTTTACTGTCAAAGTGGCATGAACTATATTGTTCAATAATTACAGTAATGTATATTATATACCTGACGATGTCTGTAGGAACAGACGAAAGCTTGTAGTAAAAATAACAACTAATACGGCAGAAATTTATATAAACAAGGATCAACTCATGCATAACGGATTTAGAGGTTTTGTGTACTATTTGAATCGTTTGCAAGATGGATGTCTTGCCATTTAAATCATTAACCTTGCATTAGTTTTGTATGAATAATTCATGTATATATATATATATATATATATATATATATATATATATATATATATATATATAGTTGTATATTTAGGCAGCAATCTTTCCTTTATGCATGTTTCATTAAAAACGACAGACAAGGTACTACGGTTAAGCTTTTTATTTAATTTTTCTTGTGTTCGAACAAGAGCCTTCTTTTCTGGACAAAGGGTGTGTAAGAACTGTCCAAATGTTTTATATTTCCGAGTGCTTTCGGCTATACCTTTAGCCATTATCAAGGATGGTTCGATTTTTCAGCTTAATTGAGTGTGTGCGTTCTGTGTATGTCTTAGTGTGTTGTGGGGATGTTTTTAATTTCCGAATACGGTTAGCACATTGTGGCTTTTTTCGTAGTTAATATTGTTAAATTTAACAGACTCCATTAGAAACATACTAGTAGAAACCACAAATATATTAACTGCATCCACCTGCAAAAAAAGACTAAAAATAATGGAAGCTTTAATAATAAAAAAGAAAAAGCCAACTCTTAATAATATTAACTACTAATATTTTGGTAATAATGGTTTGTCAATTTGTTTATTATTTACTTTATTTATTTGGGTTCATTGATTTTTTTTTTTTGATTTTTTATATATTTATTCTATTTCGTCTGTTCTAACGGGTGTGATTTGGTAATTTGTTTGGGGTAATTTATTTTGCTTATTTTATTGTCATTTTGTTTATTTATTTTATTTTTTTCAGTTTTCGATTTTTAAGTAACGTAGTAAAAATTTGTTTTCACGTCTGCATTTTGAGATGAGCTCGGATCTTTTATTTAATAATTTATTTTCGTCTGGGAAGGTAATGATAGCTATTTTTTCCTTCGAGCTAAGTTTGCCATTTTTGAATTGGTTGTCGTAGGCTGATGATCTTTTCATTATTTTCCAAGATATTTTTAGTATGACGCGCGTTTTGTTTTTAATTTCCCCAGGTATACTTAGAAAGCATTGTGCTGCTCGCATATTTACTATTTGTGAAAGATGTTTTGTGTGCATAATTTTTTTGTTTCAGGGTCTTTCAGTTACTCTATGTATATTTCTTCTTCATTATTTGGTGATTTTATCGTGGCTTCATAAATATATATATATATATATATATATATATATATATATATATATATATATATATATATATATATATGTGTGATTATTTTTCTGCCGCACAATGCTGTAGAAACTGTCTACCTGTTTCAGGATAAGATAGCATCATCTAGTGAACGTCACTAGCGATCGCGCCCATTACCATCTTTCACTATTTAACTTCAATCAGTATTTTATTTTGTTCTGTTTTTAACATTTCCTATTTTTTTTAAGTCCAGCGGATTTAATATTAACAAGACTATATGGGTATTAAGTGTAGCCTATATTAAATTAAGGTTATTTTTGAGTTGCCTATCTTTCGCTTTACGATGGGGCCACTTGAATGTAAACCCATTGTAAGTAAAGGGCTCTCCGTGTGAGAGAAGATTTTTAGGAGGTAGAGGGTGTGAGCGAGAGATTGAAATCGCGTGGAAAGACTTTTTAGCGTTTATCTCCTATCACACTGCAATAATTGTGTAGATGAAACATTCAAAAGCAGATAAAATCTCAACAAATCAAAAACAATGTTCTCTTCACACCACCTACTCTTCTACTTCTTACTTCTATCTCTGCTGATTACATACGGCCGTTAATATGCTACTGACAACTTAGGTGTCTGGTTTCTAGTCGACAAAAACTTTTTTACTGCCTTCGTTATCCGCCATATTTAATCTGAGAATCCTCAACCGACAAGACAAACTCGAAACTTTCATTTTCCTCTTTTTTCCTTTCGTTATTCTCTTCTTCTTCTTCTTCTTCTTCTTCTTCGTTTTACTACATCACTCTATTTTCCCTATCATCTTAATTTACTTTATCTTGTTTCTTTTTCTCTTCTGAATTCTCAACTGACAAGACGAACTCGAAATTATCATTTTTCTCTTTTTTTTTTCTTTCGTTATTTGCCGCTGATGCTGCTTCTGTTTCTTTTTCTTCTTCTTTCTCCTCCTACTCCATCACTTCCTTTTCTCCTTTTCTCTTCCTTTGCCAACTCTTCTCATTCACTTTATTTCTTTTTCAACGACTCATTTTGATTATTTTACATTTTTATTTTTTTTCATTCATTTCTTTCACTCGTTTTCTTTCTTTCTCATTTATACCATTTTCTTCATTTCTTTTTTTTTTACAACTTTTTGATTTCTTTGTTTCTTCCGCTCTCGACCTCGAATCTTTCCTATTTTTATTCATTTATTTTCTTTCAACCCCTTCTTTTTTTTTACAATTCTCCTTTTACCTTTCCCTTTATGAGTCTCGTCCTATCATATCTCAATCTGTTCTCTTATTTTTTTAATTTTCTATCTATCTATCTATCTATCTATCTATCTATCTATCTATCTATCTTTATATATTAGACTTTTCATTATCTATCTCAGTCTTTTTATATCCATTTCAGTCTTTTCATATCTATCTCAATCTTTTCATATATCTATCTATCTATCTATATATATATATATATTAGACTTTTCATTATCTATCTCAGTCTTTTTATGTCCATTTCAGTCTTTTCTTATCTATCTCAATCTTTTAATCTATCTATCTATCTATTTATCTATCTATCTATCTATCTATGTCAGTCTTTTCACATCTATCTTAGTCTTTTCATATCTATATACCTACCACAGTCTGTTCTTTTATCTATCTATCTATCTATCTATCTATCTATATATATATATATATATATATATATATATATATATAGAGAGAGAGAGAGAGAGAGAGAGATAATTTATTATTTTATCCCCGTTTTCTTTCCTCCTTTCCCTGAAATTGCTTCTTAACGTGTCTGATTTTTTAGTCTTTCTCTCTTATTTCAACTTTCTCTTTTCCCTTGACTTATAAGCTCTTTTCATATTTAACTGAAAGGAAAAAAAATCTACAAGAAAAAGTGAAAAGAATCTGTTAAAGCCATCAAGAATCTATTTTCTAGCATTTCCTGCCCGTAGATCACCGCCCCGGCCCATCTACTAATCCCCAACTGAACCCCCGAGCGCAGACATGGTCTTCCCTCTCTACTGCTTGGCTCTGATCCTGTTTTAGAACCAACTTTTTCGCACTCTCAGTCGGTCTTATCTTGAAGTGATAAGAAAGATGTTCCGCTGATTGTCTTGTAATTCTAGCAAATCTGTTTATGAATGCTATGGAGCATGTATAAAAGTCATGTTGAAGCCCTAAGCAAACAACTCAACAGACCGCTCGTGTTTTCACTTTTGATCTCGTAAATTTGGTGCAGAGAACGCCGCTCTCTCCCCGAGGACATACTTACACACACACACACACACACACACACATATATATATATATATATATATATATATATAAAGTTGATTAAAAAGAAACAACAAGGTCTGTCAATTTAATATTTTTTAATGTATTTTCTTGTTTACCGAAAGGTATTAGGCACAATGATTTAGATAAATTGTGCGTAGTTTATATTTTGTTATTTTTGTTCAAGTACTTTAGACTTTCGCGGTCATTATCAAGAGCTTATATGGTGTCTGTGTGGTAGTTAGAATCCCTAATATTCTGTGGGAAGCAGGACGTTTGAAATGGTCTACCGTGGTGTTTTCGGCTATTGGAAATGAGGCTGCACAAAATGTTGGGCACATATTCACTACACTCTCTCACAGATTGACCTGTCACCTGTCGAAACATTGTGCAGTCCGTGCACACATCGACCAGCACATCATGAACGGCCATAGTACAACAATCAACGTAAGACAAATACTAGTTCATAACACCAAAATATTCTACAGAACCCAATGAAGAAGATATCTTAAAGTGCATATGATATAATGTGCGTACTTATATTATCAGAATAATAATAATAATAATAATAATAATAATAATAATAATAATAAAAAGTGCCTCCTTATTCATATGGCAGTCCCTGCAGACTGCAATGTATCTTTGAAGATGTACAGAAAGCTGTCAAAATACAAGGACCTTGAAATAGAAATCTCAAAAATGTGTAACATGGGAACATCAACAATCCCTGTTGCAGTTGGAGTCCTAAGATTGGTTGGAAAAGATTCCAGTAGACTAATTGAAGGGATTCCTGGAAGTCCATGCCTCAAAGAGATACAAAAAATTGCTCTGACAAGTACAGCCCACACTATACGAAGGGCTTTATCTATATAAATTTTTTTCTTTGTCAGTGGAAAGTGTCATGATGCCATTTCTAACCTTAGGTCTCTGGGCGGGACCCGGAAAGAAATGTGTACACGCCAGAAATCAAAGGAAATAATAATAATAATAATAATAATAATAATAATAATAATAATAATAAATTAAATGAATAAACAAATAAATCGCATTCTTTTTGTGCAGCCTTGTTCCCATTCGGCGTTACACCTGACGTTCATGATTGACCGTCGAAAACGTTCAACTTCCCAAAGAATACCTGGATGTAGACAAAGGAATTCTAACTACCACACAGACATTATACAGGTTCTCGATACCAAATACAAAAGACGAAAGTACTTGAACAAAAATAACAAAAAAATGAACTTCGGACAATTTATCTGCAACTTCGAGCGCAGTAACAACACTTTATCCAAAAATTAGATCGACATTATCTCTTTGATGAAACTTGTTTGGATGAATACTTTCTACATAAATATACCTTATCCCCGCCCCATATATATATATATATATATATATATATATATATATATATATACTTTAAAGATCAGTAGAGCTACCTTGGTTTCAAACATATGGTATCCTCAGGTGATTTTTGTCAAATGACCTCTGAACACTTTATTTGTTTTTAAAAACTAATGTACTCTATATCGTTTTTTTTTTTTCAAATAAATAAACAAAGACAGATATTGATAAAATATCGCCTGAGGATACCGTAAGGTTGAAACCAAGGTAGCTGATTCAACTGGTCTCCTGAGTTCTAAAGTTAAAAGCTCTACATGTTATTTTTGCTTTTATTTTTTTACGCATGTATTGGGAACTTTTTAATACTACTGTTTCCTGGTCTGATTCAACTCTGACCATTAAACTTTATATATATATATATATATATATATATATATATATATATATATATATATATATATATATATATATATATATTATACACAATCAAGATTGATTAAAAAGAATCGACAAGATTTGTGTGTTTAAATCTTTATTGTATTTTGTGATCGAAGATTGTAGATAAACTGTGTCCCAATTTGAGTTATTGTTGTGACCATGTAAATGTTTACGAAATAAGGAAACAAGTGTTGCAGATATATCGTATATTAAACAGTAAGTACAACAGAAGAGTATTACACGACTAGTGTGTGTGCCAGTTGACCCAGCGTTTAATCTATTCGGCTATTCCCCCAAGGCCTTCTTTCATCTTATATTAGGCGGAAGAGTCCAACATAGACTCTTTAGAGGGAGGACACCACAAAAGTTATTCAAATAATTTCGTGCATTTCTGTCGATATATCGTGTCTGTGTGGTTGGTGGCTGAATCTTCCCGTGAATAATCCATAATCTTTGGTTATTTTGTTGCGAATAATAATTGATAGATGCAGTAATAATCACTTTTTAGTGACTCAAAATACCAGTGCGTATGAAGCAGAGATGTGAAACTGAAACTATCTATTAAAACTAAACTGCAAGCTTTGACTTTCATCGACGATTTTTGAACGATTACATCGACCAAATGGACAAGAACATAGTTATGCGTTGGCTAATGTGTTGTAGAGATGGGACAAGATGCCCGATGTAATTTTATGGAAATATTTACAATATTATGTTTGCAGAAGTTATCATAGGTTTTCCTGTGGAATTTGCAGGTCTTATCGCTTGGGTATACGATGCGTCTCGATCGATAAGCCAGAAAAAATGAGAAAAGAAAAAGTACAAATTTTCTACCTGCTCAATACATACATACATATATATATATATATATATATATATATATATATATATATATATATATATACTGGCAGCATGGCCCGGCGTTGCCCGTGCTTGATTCAAAAATCGTACGACACATACAGCAATCGCTATCACTTGACTTAAAATATTTTTGCCCTTCCTTGCCTTTAAAGGAGTGCCCTTTGCCGTGCTGATGTTGCTACATGTCTTACTTCTTGCCTATCTCACACTGCGAATTTTTTCTAAGCTCTATACTAAACATTAAATCTGTTACGAAAAAAGAACTAAAATGAACACAAAACGATCAGCTTTAGAAAAGGACTCATAACTGGAAAAAAACGAATGAAAAAAGAATGTTAACAACAAATACTTTTTCACACCCAACCCAGTTCTGCGGAATCAGAATCAACGTTGAGTTTAAGCAAGCGAATGAGCCAATTTTTTTTTGCATGCTAGAATGCTAGTTAACATTCGTGTCAGTCAGCTATTGGCTCTCACGCTGCCCAGTAGAAAATGGCCGCAAACTACATGAAAACTGCCGTAGAAGCATGACAAAATCGATTATTTCCACTATCGATGGGAGCTGAGAAATGCAGTCTTGGCTTTCCGCTAACTTGGAGCATGTACATATATATTTTGGTGCAAATCCGTTGAAAATTGCGGCCGTGCCTTCGTTACACACACATCCTGCCTTTTATAGAGATATAATTAATATATATATATATATATATATATATATATATATATATATATATATAGATATATACACTGGGTGTCCATAAAGTTTGTGTGCACTTTTAAAAATTTATAACTTTATTTGTATTTGCGATAGAAATAATCTGTAAAAAATCTTATAAAGTTTAATGTACCTCGTTTTAAGTTTAGCTAAAATAACTAATGCCATTTTAGGCATTACTGTAAATCAGTTGGCAAATGTTTTCCGTTCACTGCAAAATCGTATTACTCTTTCTATTGCTAATGATGGTGGCCATGTGGAAACTTAAATAAAATTTCAATAAAACCTTAAAAATATATAGATTTACTTCTTTCTAAACCGTTTACAAATTATTTATATCGCAAATACAAATAAAGTTATAATTTTTTAAAGTGCACACGAACTTTAGGGACACCCTGTATATATACCTATGTGCATTTGTGTATAAATACGTACATGAATGCAATTTAATGTACAAAACATAACATTCTTTTGATCTACAGCAGATTCTCAAGTTCTATTGAAATTGTTTTTTCAACCTAGCATTGTATGACACAAACTTATATCATGAATGAGAGGTGTGAAGAACTTGCTGGCAAATCCATGAAGCTCCGTGTGCCTGTAAACTGCCAACATAACCCTAATCCAACACGATGGATGTGATGTAGTAAAAAATAATTTCGACAGTTTTCGGTTGCTATCACCATAAGCTGATTGTTTTGAAAGCAGATAAATTTAATAAAACTAAAACCTCAAAATCTCAGTTTTCGTGATTTTCTGTCTTCTGTTCATTGTGCTTCAAATTGCTGAAGTCTTTTTTATGATGTGTGTATGAAGTCTACTCGTAAATTATCCACCTATTTAACATAAATGAAAAAAGAAACCTACCTAAAGCAACTCCTCATTACTCTCCTCAAAGTACTATTCTTAGAAACTTTTCTATTTATCTCAACTTTCCTTCTATTTATCAAAAACCGTTTTCAAATTCCTCTTTCGAGATTATTATCAGTTTTCCTTACCATTGTTCATGGAACCTCAAATCTCCCTTCCAGTTGGCTGCTTTGAGAAACAAAATTGCAGGGAACCAAGTCTATTATTTACCTGGATGATACGATAAATTATGAAGAAGAGTTAGACACATTTCCACACTAGAGCTGTCAGTCAACACTTGACTACAACAATGGTCATTATCTTATTTCTACATAAGTCAACCAATGAATAATTTCGGATGTAATAGTCCTCATTTAGTTTCTGGTTTAGAGGAACTTGCTCGTGTTGAAAAACATCTGCATAATAAAAACATCTAAATGACACAAAAAAGACATCTGAATGACACAAAAAAGACATCTGCATGATACAAAAGAAAAACATTTGCATGATACAAAACAGAAAACGTTACTCCATCTTTTCTACGCTTTCTTCAGGCATGAGACATAGATGACTGCCATTAAGAAAGTTTAAGAATGAAGTTGGTCTGTATTGAGAATACAGTAAGGAAGATGAGGATAACAGTCCGAATAATGTAAATAATGCAAATAAGCGTAATACCCCATCACAGATATATAGACAGATATATAGAGAATCACAGACATAAAGGCCGGAGCATACAACGGCCGAAACGTTGTGAATATACCAATGAACGTGAGAATAACATTTCGAATAATGTAAATAATGTAATCATAATACCTCATCTCAGAGATATAGACAGATATATAGAGAGACATAGACATAAAGGCCGAAGCTTACAACGGCTGAAACGTTGTGAATATGACAATGAAGATGAGTATAACAGTCCAAATAATGTAAATAATGCAAGTAATCATAATACCTCATCTCAGAAATATAGACAGATATTGAGCTTGCTATGTCATGTAACTATATCTAAGTGTAATTTTTGCTAAAAAAAATATTATCATTTTATCATCCCTAACCCTCTGTCATTTTATTTGTGACATTTCTGACTTTATTTCACACTGCATTATTGACCTCATTCTAGCAGCCATAGTTATAAAATATTGTTATTTTGAGATTCAGATTCGAAGTATTTTCATTTTTCGATATATTTTACATTTTACAAGTTATTTCATAAAAATTTATTTGAATGGCAAAACAAAAATCAATTAAAAGAATGAAAACGTTTTTCTTAAAAACACACAAAATGGAACCACGTATCAGAATGACACTGCACCATTTAAAAATGTCTAAAATCTTTGCAATGGCTGGGTGATACGGATTTAAAATTGTTTCGCAAATTTAAAGCAAGAAAAAAAAACTGATTTCAAATCTGTCGTCCAAGCTGAACAATATTATTCACATAAATATGATTTTCTATATGCAATATATATGAGGCTATTTCAATTGTGTATGCAGTGTCTAATTTTAAGAAAGAACATTGAGAACTGCTACACCCACAGTTCATAACGTATATTTTGTGCAAATATATAGCATATATTATAAAAGCTACATAAAGTGATCATCATTTATGTTGGTGAATATTTTCTTATTAATCGATTTTAATAAAACTAAACTCGAATATAAATAAAATAACTAATTTATCAAATTCAAAAGGTTATTTTTTCTCTAATGTACAAATATACATCTCCTGAAGACAGGATAACACATTTCTCGTTGTCATGAGACTTGATACAGTGAAAGAAAAAAAGGGGAGATAATTAGGGTTACATGATGTTGCCGTTCCAATCGACTACTTGCAAAGCCGCCATTGCCTGGCAGCTTTGTACGAATGTCGAAGAAAAGAAATAATTCCATTTCTCTTCGTCTTCTCGGCCGCTGAACTCATTAGCTGACGTCATTAAGGTTTTTATGGGTGTTCAGCACCATCAATAGAGGCAACGTCGAGCGTGACCCTCTAAGATGGAGGCCAAAGGTGGAGAACAATAGCTGACGTTACATTCGTACAAGATTTGCCAAGCGTCTGTGTTGGGGTCTAATAGGTGTGTCTGTTATTGGTGTTGTCCCTCTGGACACGAGTGAAAAAGGTAAAAAAAAAATTTCCAAACACGCACACACATACATACATATGCACACACACATACATATGCACACACATATATAGACATAGATGCAGTAATAATCACTTTTTATGTCTATACGTGTATATAAAGGAACAATCTAACAGTTTAAAATTACGTTTTATAATGCTTACATGTTTAAAAAGAAGCATACACTCATTTATTACGGCATTATGATTATTATGATTATTATTATTATTTCACCTCATCTTATTGCGTGTTTAAAGAACTTTTGGCACAAATGAGGCATCAAGTGACAAAATTCTAGTTGTTTTCAATAATGCTGTAATTTCAAATGATCTCAATTCTTTTTTCAGATTTTCAAAGCTCAAATCCTGTTAGTATTTTTTGTGGGTGGGGGTGTTTCAGGCACTTCAACAGCGATAATCCCTTTTATGTCCTACTTTTATTTTCTGGAAGATTTATATTCATAATCTGATACGTCTTCTTCTTCTTCTTCTTCTTCTTCTTCTTCTTCTTCTTCTTCTTCTTCTTCTTTACGATGATTCGCTCCTATCTCTTGGCCTAGACTGGGTGATTGGTTAGAATATCAGACTCCTACAAAAATGTATGCCTTTCTTTCTATTCTCTAACACAGATTCTGGTTTGTGAACATACTAATAGTTTGCAGGGTTAAATCTTTGTCGTTTGCACAATTCATTGTAAATCTTACCACCCCATCACGTTTATGTCTATGCTTTTTAAACCAACTTGCTGTATTTATTATTATTATTATTATTATTATTATTATTCAATGGGATTTCGTCCTTTAAACATAGCAATGGATTTGTTAAATTCAAAATAATAAAAATAGATGTCCCTTGAGTATCGTCTTCCGATTTATCAATTTATATATATATATATATATATATATATATATATGGTATCAAATGACAATTGGAAAAAATCATACATTTTGCCGACGCGTTTCGTTTTCCGACTTTTCAAGGCAAAAATGAAATCGAAATGTTTTTGCTGTTATAGTTACATTAAAATTCAAAATTAAAAGATAGACGCTTGTGTCTAAGCCTTTTTTCTGGTTAATGTAAATTACCTTTATAGTAAGGGATTATTTTTTTTTTTCCATGTCGACAATATCATCTGGAATTTAACTATATATATATATATATATATATATATATATATATATATATATATACTGGGTGTAACAGCAAAAAGTGTTCAAATCGTGTTTACCGCATAATTGTCCATTCCACATAATGCTTAATATCTGAAAAACACTAAACTAAATGAGTTTCTTTTTTTGCAGTTTTTTCAAATAAGACATTTAGCCATCTTGAAACCATTTGTCGTAAGAATCATTGAAAACCCCTTTGAGTTATTCAGCTAGAAAGAGAACAGGTTAAATCGTTTCGTGTCGGACCCACTGTCTTCTCAACTGAACACTGCTGAGGGGGAAAAACGTTCATGCCTTCATTAATGTTACCAATATTCATACTCTGGCTTCCATCTTCAAAGTCCATTCAAGAACCATCAAGAGAACGGTAAATAAGAAGGAACAGTATACAGGAAAACTGGATCAGAAGATCACAAAAGGAAGAGGGATCATAATTTCAACTTAGAACTAAAGAGATCAATTAGAAAAGATCCAACTCAATCCATAAGACAATTGGCAAGTGAGAAAGGAATTTCAGCTATGACAGTCCAAAGAGCAGTGAAAAAAAGATTTAAAAATGAAATCTTATGTGGAACGTGTGTGGTACCTTGTTACTCCAGAACAGAAAGTTAGATGATTAGGGAAGGTGAAGATCATCTTGAATAAGTTGGAAAATGATCCCGGAATAATATATTAAATTTTATTTCAATCCTTCATTATACTTAGCAATTATTAATTAATGTCATGATCGATTTCATCACGATTCTTCTGTTAATCTTGGAGAGTAATTATACATTCTTATTGTTCAGAGTCCAATAGGGTTATAAAAACCCATACAAATATTAACAATGTAAATAGACGTACGTACATGAATAAAATGAAATAAACTGAATATTTCCAAAATATTAATGATAACAAAAATAATAAATTCTAATAACCAATAGGTATTAATACCAACTAATAACTTGCAGTAGTTTCATTTGTCTGAATACCGACAGTTACTTGACGTAGCATGATTTATGAGGTACCGAAATAGTTACATAGATGTATCCAGACACGGTTCAGGGATGTCCACAACTAAGGTGTGTTTCCTGGAAGTGGGTGTAAGGAATTTAGTGTCTCCTGCGACAGCTACCTTTTATATTCAGCTTAGTTAAGCTGTTCAGCGTGGGAATATCTTGAATCCTTGCAAGTTAGTTGTATATTCTTGGAAGCATTTTTGTATCACTTGCGCACGATAACGGGCGCGTTTTCTGTCTGAAACAAACCCCATTACGCCTGAAGAGCATAAAATGAGTTAAAAAATGGTCTGCAACAAGCTGTCTGTGTGTGTGTCAAATGTGTCGCGAGAGATTCCAGTTTTACCCGTGAACTCCAAGAGAAACGCTACACATTATTACAGCGTCAAAACCAGATTTCATATTGTCTTAATGACATTGCCACTCAGAGCCTCGTGCGGTCTCCCCTTCACAACCTCGACCGCCTGTCTAAAAGAGCTGGAAATATAACTCATCTGATCAAATGCAGTAACCGAAGCCGGGACCCAAACTGATTGATGACTACGAAAACCTATGAATTTACATATTTCTAGTTGCCTCAGAAAATCCTGCAGCAATTGTCACCACGTGTAGGTAGAACGCCTCATCATGAACCATTGAAACGGCGTTAAATCTTGTCGTTATCACATGATTGTCACAAAAATGGCAACTGCAATACTTTACTACGTTACACATGCGCCTTTGAACTGAGTCCATTTCTCCAAGTGAGGCGGAGAGAAAAAGTATCCTCCAGTATACTGTTGTCTATTTTTTTTCACCTTAATAAACATATCAATATTTATTAACATGTAGTCGCATTGATAGATCGTTTATGCCTGAGCATACATATATTGAAAAGGAATAGAATCATTCATATAAATATTGATATAGGTATAACACTTTATTTATTTACATGATCGCTTATGTAGAAGAGAAATCCAAATGCAACGTACACACAAATGCATGTGTATATATATATATATATATATATATATATATATATATATATATATATATATATATAATTTCTCAGAGTAAACTTGTAAAAAGAGACAATATTTATAAATGTAAAAATGTAGTAGTTGCCGACGAGTTTCGTCCGATGTGGACTTTTCAAGGCAAAAACGAAATGAATTTATTAGACAAGGTAACTAATAATAATAACAAAAAAAAATGTCCTTAGCAACGGGAAGAATTCAGAAAACGCTATTTTCATACTGTTAACTGTAAATTACGGCAATTACTCTCACATGTGGAGATATTGACGGATTCAACCATTTTCTTTTGATTTCTTGATACTGTTGTGTATGTTTGTTTGGGAGAGTAGTAATTGCTAAGGACATTTTGTTTTGTTATCATTAGTTATTTTGTTTAATAAATTATTAGTTAGTTTGTTTAATAAATTCATTTCGTTTTTGCCTTGAAAAGTCCACATCGGACAAAACGCGTCAGCAACTATTACAGTTCTCGTATTCTTTACATATATATATATATATATATATATATATATATATATATATATATATATATATATGTATGTATGTATAAGTGTGTGTGTGTGTGTATGTGTGTGTGTGTGTATTATTGCACATAGACGCTTTCCTCGTGCATATGTGTAAAATTCAAAATGTCCCCACATGCACATATACTTGGGAATTATCGGTTTGTATTTTTGAGACATTGCCAATCATTCGTCTAAAAACATGTTGAGCCTTCTTTTCCCTTGGAGAATGAAGCCGTGAGTTGGGCATCTTTGGGAACAATGATCGAACAATAGCTATACAAAGCTACTTTTGTGGACTGTGTCAAATCTCATTTCACTCGGTCGATGGCCGCTCGCCACGAGCCCTTTATTCTTCAATGGCCGCAAGATGGCGTTGATAGGCAGAAATGTTCCTTTTAAAAGTAATCAATGATTCAGTTCTCCCCGCTTT
This sequence comes from Acanthosepion pharaonis, assembly GCA_903632075.3. Classification (NCBI taxonomy): domain Eukaryota; kingdom Metazoa; phylum Mollusca; class Cephalopoda; order Sepiida; family Sepiidae; genus Acanthosepion; species Acanthosepion pharaonis. The sequence continues at coordinate 162,183 of CAHIKZ030000525.1, read as the reverse complement.
TCTTCATAGCCTTGCAAATAGACTATCTTCTCGAACTGAATATGTGTTTGTATATGTATGTACATACATACCTACATACATACACATATATATGTATATGTGCGTATGTGTGTGCGTCTTTGTGTGTTTATTTTTCTCTTTGGAGGTTACTGGTGCAATCATGAGCCTTTAAAAAAATCTATGGATTATTATAGAAGTAGACGTCGATAAACATTATTTCTATAATAATCCATGGATATTTTAGTCTGCAACAGGAATTCATAAAATTTCTATTCTCACCGCTGAGAAATACGAAACTGTTTCGTAAGGTATTCACAGTGGTTTACAAAACGATCAGTAGATAGATAGATAGATAGATAGATAGATAGATAGATAGATAGATACGAACTGGCTGAGATAGATAGATAGATAGATAGATAGATAGATAGATAGATAGATACGAACTGGCTGAGATAGATATACATACATACATACATACATACATGCGAACAGGCTGAGATAGGGTAGGAAAAGTTGGATTCATGCTTTTCCCAAGGGCATTAGTGAGAAAAAGATGTAAGAAGTCACTGCTAGTAATTAGTTTTAGCCAAATGATAATCGTTACGTCACAAAATATTGAACCATATTGATATTGTCAGTTGATAAATTATTAGATTATTATGTTACAAATTATTATTATCATTAACTTTTATTATATTGCTGGATATTGTCATATAATTCTTATTATATTTGACATTGATAGTATATTCATTTGATATACAATAATAAAATTGTTCGAATAAATTAAAAGCAAAGACAATTTGTATTAAAAAGACTGGACAGAATGAGCATCTTGGGTGTGGAAATTTCGTTCGATCCTTACTAAATTATCTTAGAATATAACATTTTCATTAAAAGCAACAGACTTGTAACAGCCACAGAGTTGAATCACCATCATTCCCTTCGTATTCCATTATTAACACGGAGATAATTCCACACAAACTGCTTCTTCTTGGGCGGGGGGCGGGGCACACGGAGACTTTATTCCATTCAAGTTCAATCGTTATCTATCTTCCCTATCCACTTAATCTTCATTTCTTACTATTACGTTCACATATCACTCTGCCTTGAATGACTCTTAGGCTTTTTATTGAGTGAACAAGAGGGAAAAAATCATCCAATTTTAACACTAAGTATCTATTTTCCCATTACCCAACACTTAGTCTATGTAAGAGAACTGATATAGCTATACACTGTAACAATAAAAAAAACACAAGCTTTCCTTTTTAGAATATATGCAAATTCTAATTGAAACTTGTTGAATATAATTCAGAATCTGAAATTTGCTTGTGAAAAGCCCCATTTTACGATTCATGTTGCTGACGGAAAATATACTTATGCAAAAATTATCAAAAAGCAAGAAAAAATGAAATATCCGAACGTAATGGGGATTATTCTTTATTATCGAAACAATTAAAAACAAATTTCTTTGCACAAAGCTTTAATTTTAATAAGAAAAGACAGAAGTTAAACTCTAGTGATTAGCTGTCAATATTTTATGGTATTCTTATAAAATCAATTTTTCAATCATTTCACCCCAAGCAAAGGAATAAAGCCACTAAAAACAGAACTTTAAAACACAGAAGATTACGATTGACGTTGCATCTAAATTTTTGAAGATTGCAGTTGTCAAGAAAGCGAGAAACCAGAAGAGAATTCCACATGCAAGAAGTGTGAGACAAGAAACTATTAGCATAAAACGTCTAGTTATATCTAGCAATTTCAAAATGAAATGATGAGACCTAACTGACAATTTAGTACTGCGTTTATATTTCCGAGATCGAGGTACTAAAGAGAAAAGCACATCTAAACAATTGGTAATATTTTACAAGATATCTTCCTTTAGTTAAAAAGTCTAATGAGATTGACATTCAGTATATATATATATATATATATATATATATATATATATATTGACATTTGGAAAAAAGGTTCATGAAAGAATGTTTCAAAAAAAAATCCGACTATGCATTTCGCCTGTTAGGCTTCATCCATTCGAAGACAAAAAACAGGCGAAATGCATAGTCATATTTTTTTTGAAAATGTCATGTATATATATATATATATATATATATATATATATAACAGGCTATACCATGTCGGCATAATAACGGTTCCATATATATATATATATATATATATATATATATATATATATATATAGAGAGAGAGAGAGAGAGAGAGAGAGAGAGAGAGAGAGAGAGATAGATAGATAGATAGATAGATCCGAGTAAGATGAGCAAATAGAGTATAATTCCAACGCTTGTAACATTTAATTTAAAAGAGGGCTCAATGCAAAGTAGAGCAATATTCTTTATTTTAGGATATAACATCGAAAACATGTCAAAATCGCTACATAAATGCAGTCATGTTTCGATGCGCATACAACGCATCTCATCAGGTGATTTTTAATTACTGGTGAGTGAACGATTTAGTCAGATTTAAAAGCAAAAGAAAACCTCTTTTTATGAAAAAAGAAAAAAGGAAAAGAGGAGGGTTGGTCATAAGGTTTGTGGGCTTTACTTAAATCAACCAATCAAATAAGACCTACGTTAAATTTAAACTATGGGAAGAAACAAAAATTAAGAAATTATTTTCTATAAATGGGTTATGACTGGTAGGTTTCAAACTCCAAAAATGTTTTGAAAGTGATGTATTATTTCTATAAGTATTTTGCTTTTAAATCTGATTAAATCGTTCACTCGCCAGAAATTTACCATCACCTGATAAGATGAGTTGTATGCGCATCGAAACATGTTTAGAACTTCTAGGTAACGTTGACATATGCCGGAAGGATATTAGAAAAATCCGGAATCTATTCTAGTAGCAAACCGCCTGCATACGGAGAGAAAATGAGTTCAATAAAATATACACAAATAAAAAAGATTTTAAGCCAAGAATACGTCTTCTTACCAGACCTTTGCAACCTATACATCGAGGCTATTCTGAGAGAATTAAAAGCGGAATTCATTATTGGTAGACACAATCTTAACAATATAAAATATGAAGAGATGACACAGTGTCGATAGCAGACACAGAAAGGAAACTACAGGAAGGTTCAGGTAGTGAAAGAAAGCGAGAAGAAAGGATTAAACATAAATTACGGGAAGACTGAATGCATTGTTGTTAGCAAAACGAAGAGTTCAACACGCAAAATACAAATTGGAAATATCAAAATCAAACAGGTGAAAAAATTTGATCATTATAATCTTCAGCTGATGACTATAATCTTCAAATATTCAAGTGTAATGTCAATCGACATCTGACACCCTGTTCCCCGTCTTTCTCTGTATCCTTTCGTCAAACACGCCTCTTTACTCTTGTTTTCAATCCTCTGTAACCCCTTGCGTGCTAGTGGCACTCCTGCCTTGCTTCGGGTGAATTACCTTAAAAAAAGATATATACAAAGCGCATTAACAGAAGACGGAAAGTGCGACAATGAAATCTAAAAGGGCATTGGCATAGCGAAAGATGCTTTCCAAAATCTGATCAAAGCATTAAGAAACAGAAAAAATCGTTAGAAAAAAAAAGAAAAGATTAATTAATTTTTATGTAATATCAGTCTTCTTATATTGCAGTGCATACTGGTCAATCTCCTCACAGATGAAGAAGAGACTTGAGGCAACAGAAATGTGGTTCTACAGAAGGATGTTGAGAACACAATGGAAGGAACATGTGAGCAACTACGAAGTTCTAGAGACAATGGCAACAAAAAGGAAACTTATACTTAAGAGGTTTTAGAAAGTTTGATACTCATGTGACAGTTTGAAGATAAGAGAGACAGAGGAAGGCAACACACAACCTACCTGGAGAGCTTCAGTGAAATGAATGATGGAACAGGGTTTGGGAGAGATGACAAAAAGACAAAAGGTATAAAGAGTTACAAAGGACGAAATTTTAAGAGTCATGATCGCCAACGTCCTGAGACCCGGGTTCGAATCTCACCTTGGTTCATTTGTCAGCAACGAGACTTCCTGATGTTATCAGTCTGAGTGAAAATGAACATATATATATATATATAGAAAACAAGTGACCAAATGTTACATTTAATTACAGATTCAATCAACAATGTATTTTCCCTGATTATCTATGAGTTCCTTCCATCTATTAACAAGCTTATTAATTCCATTACTGTAAAATTCTTTTGGCTTTGATTCGAAGAACTCACAAATGTCAGTTTTAACCTCTTCCTATATATATATATATATATATATATATATATATATATATATATATATATATATATATATATATATATATCATCCCATAAGTTCTACCTGAATTTTAACTCTTTTAAAATGAACGAAATTTAAAAGAGTATCCTATCATGTCTAATGGAGCTGAACATATTTTTATGTTTAGATGCATTTAAACTGATCAAATTTTATTTCAGAGAACAATAAAATTAAATTTTGTTTGATTAAAACCCTGTCACATGGAAGTACCCAAGAATCAAAAATGCTTTATGAGTTCAAGAAAGGAAACATAGCAGGCGAAGTCGTTAGAAACATTCACTTAGTTTAAGGAGAAGAATGTGTGAATGAAAGAACTTGCAGAAGACGGTTTTCAAAATTAAGAGGTGGAGATTTCACCCTTGAAGATCGAACCGGACGTTCAGTTGAGTTTGATGAAAAGCTTCTTGAAGCTGCCCTCGAAGAAAATCCTGCTTTATCATTTGAGGAATTGGCAGTGTTTCTCAGTTCAAACCATACAACTGTTCATCGTCATCTTCAACAACTTGGAAAGTTCCCAAAAGTTAGAAAATGGGTGCCTCATGTATTGTCTGAAAACAACCTCAAATCCCGAGTTGACATCTGCTCTTCTCTCCATTCTCGCCAACTTTTTTCACCTTTTTTGGATAGACTTGTGACTGGCGACGAAAAATGAATCTTTTTATCGAAATGTTAAGCGTCGTAGACAGTGGCTTGGTAAAGGGAAGGACCCCAGCCACAGCCGAGAAGAGAACTTCGTGGGCAAAAGGTTCTTTTTCTTTCTTTGGGATCCTAAAGGAATAATCCACTTTGAATTCTTACCACCTAATGCAACAATTAATGCTCAAATATACTGTCAGCAATTAGAGCGTTTGAACCAAGCTTTGAGGAAAAAAGACCTGCTCTAGTGAATCGAAAAAGAGGTGATGTTTCATCAGGACAATGCGCGACCCCACACAGCAAGAATCATGTCACAAAAGATCGAAGAACTTGGTTGGAAGAAAATTACTCATCCACCTTATTCTCCCGATCTTGCTCCTTCAGACTACCATTTGTTTCGTAGATTACAGAATCATTTGGAAGAAACAGCTTTTGTAACACAGGAAGAGGTTAAAACTGACACTTGTGAGTTCTTCGAATCAAAACCAAAAGAATTTTACAGTAATGGAATTAGTAAGCTTGTTAATAGATGGAAGGAAGTCATAGATAATCAGGAAAATACATTGTTGATTGAATCTGTAATTAAATGTAACATTTGGTCACTTGTTTTTCTTTATCAAAATTCGGACAGAATTAATAGGATAACCTTATATATATATATATATATATATATATATATATATATATATATATATATATATATATATATTGTCATCATGGGTAAGATATCGATTGATTTGACATCAGTCTTACCTCTCTTACCTCTCGGCTATCGTCGCACGGCAGAACTGAAGGGAATTTTAACGTTTTTTGTCTATACGAAATATGCTAGTGGCTCGAAGAACTTACTTAAAGAACAATACCTAATAGCAGTAGTAGCCGATATATATATATATATATATATATATATATATATATATATATATATATATATATATATATATATATATATATATATAACAGCATCTAAAACTTTGTGTTTAATTTCATATAACACAATTTTTTTTTTCTTTTCTTATAGTATTTTCTCAACCAATGCGTAAGCAAACAAAAATATAAGATTGCTCTGATGTTGGTCTAGCGTAAGTTACGCTCGGATTATTTTTCGATTTCCGACTTTATCAACTTGAGGAACGACCCACCTTAAACACGTCATCTCGTCTTGTAGGTATAAATATCAAGCAGGCTATTTATTCAAATTTGATAAACTTATATTAGTTTACCAAAAGCCCACAAATTTGGAGTAAACATTAGTTATAATAACAGTAATAGTCCTCAATACCAACATTTTCTGACATTCATATCACATATATATAAATATAAAAATAATATAATAGCCTTATTATTTCAATAATACTTTCTTTAATTTATTAACACACTGACAATCATAGCATATAAATTGAATGGCCAAATTTACTCAAACAAACTTGTAAAATCTGATGCTTCATTGTTACTTTCTTTGCTGCCCTACATTGGACATTTGATTTGTCAGAAAATGGGGGAAAAAAACGTAAAGTGAACGAAATGCAATCGAAAAAAAAAAAAAAACTGTTCCTACCGGATTTCGTACTGGGTAAGACGATAAAGGTCATCCAGCAGCAAGGCCTTTGATCAAGAGGTTTTGAGGAGCTTTGAAGCACCTATCAATAACTGGTGCTCCCAGGGTGTTAGCACCTGTTAGGTCCCCAGCTATGGGTAAATAGTTAACCCCCAAAATGGGGTCAAACACGATGAAAGTATAAAAATAGGTTTTAATTACAGCAATAACTTTTTTGAAAAATTATTACCAGCAATACATTATTACCAGCTGTTTTTGAAAAAGGAAAATATTGCAATACATTTCAGAAAAAAATTACCAGTAATATATTTTGAAAAAAAAATTTACCAGCATTAAAAATCTGGTCGGCATTAAATAATCCATTGATGCTAATATGCCGTAAAACAAACCAAACCAAAACAAACCAAACCAAACCAAACCAAACCTAACGGGTTCAAATTCAATTAGCGTTATAATGTAATCGTTTCTTTCTACTCACTTGAACTACTAATAGAATTTGGAATGTTATAATAGATTAGCTGAACATTATTTAATAGATTTTAGCCGTGTCCACACGGATGATAGAAGAGTACTATATTGTAATTGATAAACAAAGTAAGCTTGCAGAATATTAGTAGTAATATTGATCCTCATTGGGTACCCATACTTGTTGTCTTGTAGCAAAGTAAGCTTATAAAATAATATTATATACTTTTGGAATATTTTCTAATCTTTTGTGGTGTTTGACACGACAAAAGCTAGTCCCCTACGTAAGTAATGTCTACTTTCGGTGCTAGTTAACTCGAAAAGTTGATTTCATCATGGCTGGAGCGTTAGCGGTCACTTGGTAGATTTCTACTTTTAAGTCAATTTAAATAGGAGCAATAAGTAAATATGAGATTGCATGGAATATTGGCCCTTTAAAAAAAAAACCTACGGCGGTGATCAGTTATTTTGTTTGAAATATTGTCAAACAAGCAAAGAAAAGATCTCAGCATTTGTGTTTTGATTCTCACTGATTTTGTTCAAACTGCTCGAAAATGTTTTGCAGGCGGAATAAACAAATTTCCTCAATAAGTAAATCCAACAAACGAAAGCTGACATGATTTTTCAACATCAATGTTCGACTTGATGGACTTGATTCTGGTTCTGGCGCTTGGCAGTCGACAAGCTGTGTTCGTTCAGGTGGAAATGGCTATATTGCGAAAATGTGCCGAGTAAGCGAGTAGGTGGGTGAGAGGTGGCGAAACTAACTGAGACTGGGTTGGTCGGATTAAAGAGACAGAGAGAAGGGGTTGAATAAGGAGATTAACAATGCACTGACTGGCGGCGTGTTCATCTTAACGCCCGATCGGATAAGGAAAAGTTCTACGTCAAATATCTGTCGTCCGGGCTTTAGAATAATAACAGTAACATCAATGATTATATTATTGCTGATGAAGGGCCTATGATAATAATATTAATGAAGATGATTAGAATAACAGTGGAAGAAAATGAGGTAAAATGTAGATGGAAGGGAAAATTTGAAAGAAGAAGAAGAAGAAGAAGAAGAAGAAGAAGAAGAAGAAGAAGAAGAAGAAGAAGAAGAAGAAGTGGAATGTAAAGAGAACCTAAAGAAATGCAAGAAAGATGTTGGTGATAAGAGGAAGGGTGACTTTATTAATATAAGGTGAGTTAGGATCAGATTCAACTCAGTATTGAGATGATTACATCAAGAAGAAGAAGAAAAGGAAGAGGAGGAAGAGGAAGAATCAGAAGACGAAGAAGAAAAAGAAAAAGAATAATCAGAAGAAGAATTCGAAGAATCAGAAGAAGAAGAAGAAGAAGAAGAAGAAGAAGAAGAAGACGAATCAGATCAGATATTATGTTGGCAGAATTCATTTTATACATGAAATCGGTTCTGCTGTATGCATAGACAGGTTGGAAAAAGAGAAATAAACACTTTGATTAAATTTCGATCGGACTACAAAAACCTCTGCCTTTCGAATAGATTGCTAAGATTTAGCATTTCATACAGAGGAAGAAATGGAAAGTATGAAGATTCTTCTGCAACAGTTCTTCATTTTTAAAAGATTTTGTGTTGCTTAAAAATCATCAATCTGAATTTTATATACATTCGAATACTGGCGAGAAAATCAAAGGAAAAACACTGCCATGCTTGATATCATGAGATAAACAATATGAAAAGAAAATGAAAGATACGTACGAATTCTTATAAGATAGATAGATAGATAGATAGATAGATAGATAGATAGATAGATAGATAGATGTCTAAATGTATCGTTTTCCGAAAAACGAGTAAAGAAAAACTTAACGTCCTCATTTCATTCTGATGCTTCTTGAATTTAGGAAAAAGACTGAACGCGTCCCTGAATTTTCAAAGCATCATTCGAATTCATCTAAGCCAGACGAGACAGCAAGTAAAATATGGCGCCTTCTAAAGTATCCACTATCACTGGTGGTGTAGCATCGTTTTTTGGGGTTTTTTTTTTTTTTGGTGGGGGGGGGTCTACTTCTTCTTATCTTCTTTTCATTCTTTTTGAGATGATCAAAGGACACACTTGTTGTTTTCACCGTGTTTCTTCATTCTTCATGCGACAAAGGATTGGAAGACCGAAATGACTCCTAGGTCAAGCACGGAACTTCCTTCCTTGATTTTTCCGATTCATTGTCACGCTTTCTTATTTATGATTCATAGTCGCGTCTGTTATATTCGCTTGAATCTTTTTTTCCCCTTGAGAGTTTCTTTTATGTTATAACCTTGCCTGGTCTTTCAATTTCAACAGGGAATACTGCCCGCCCCCACTTTCTATTTCCAAGGAAGCTAGTTTAGGTGAAAAACAGAACAACTAGAGGCGGCGGAAATGGTGATAATGATGAAGAAGGAGCGATCAGCACGGACACAATGAGACGCGATCATGATATTGCGGATAGGAAGATCATTTTGAAGACAGCTGTGCGCGCTCTGCTAATGACAATGGCTGTTGTATGTTATTGACACTAGCGTTTGTTCCTAGTGGTAGAAATGGTTGGTGGTGTTAGGGACTCTCAGAGGGAACAGGATATTTCTCTGTTTCTGCTGTCTGAACAGTGAGACCAAAGACCGGAACCAAGTGGTCGGGGATGGGGCTAAGGGCAGGATGTGACCGTGAAAAAGCTGCGATGACATATGCCAGAACACGGACGAAATATCAAAGCATTATCTGATTGGATCGATCAATTTTATCTTTTTCTTTTCTTATTTCTTTTTATTTCCAACTATTTTTATTTTTTTCACCCTCTCACTCGCCATCTCTCTCTCTCTCTCTTTCTCTTCAATCTCTCCTCATCTCTTTTAAGACTTTTCGTCATCCTCTTATGTATAACAAACAATATGTCTTTTATTCAATATCTGTACACGATGATTTCAGTGTCTCTTATTTTAGCCACCACAAATCACAAATACACACACATACTATCTATCTATCTATCTATCTATCTATCTATCTATCTATCTATCTATCTCTTTCTCTCTTATTAAACAATATTCGAAATAGTCTTTCTTTTAATCGTAACATTTTATAGATAGATAGATAGATAGATAGATAGATAGATAGATAGATAGATAGATAGAGTGCGCAATGGGTAAATTTTTATGTGCTTTGTTTGTGATTTTGTCAACTGCACAGTATGGTAGGTCCAGTTGATCACCGTCTATGAGAAAAAGACCACAATGAATCAATTTACTCCGTCGAGAATGCTGTACTACTTAGAATTCGCACTGAAAGCACCAAAAACCAATATTTTAGTGTGTTTGGGTGTCAATCTGAGGACAGTGCAGAGGTTTCAGAAAGAGTTGGATGAGTCTAATGGTGATTATGAAGATGTTTGGAGTGATTACTAGTGATGGTAACATTATGTCTCCATTCATCTTCCCACAGGGCCTCAGACTCAACACGGAAGCCTACATCAAGTGACTTGAGGAGGTAATGCTGCTCTGGATCAAGAGTGTCGTTGGAAGAACCTATGTCTGAAACCCCGCGACACATGCAGAAGAACCCAAACGTGTCTGTCAGCCAATTTCTGCAACCACATCACTCCTTACATCTGGGCACGTAGACTCTAACCTCCTTGATTATTATGTATGGGGTACAGTTGAGAGAAAGACCATCAAAACTCCTTGTAACACCTAAGATAAACTGAAGGCAAGGTGTAAGACAGCTTTCATCAATTTAAACAAGGAGACTGTTTAGAAGAGTTGTAGGAGATTCCGAAGTCATCTGGACACCGTGGTTGAAGCCATTGGGAATCTTATTGAATAAATTTAGACTTTAGTATTTCAACATGTTTTTGAATATCATTTTGGAAAATATATCTGTTAAAATGAGATGTCAGTGTTATTTTCATTTAGACAACAATTTATCTATCGCACCGTGTAGATAGAGGAAGAGTTTTTCGTTTGTTTTTTTTTTCCGCTGGTTTTATAAGTTTTCCTTTTGAAGAATTGCGTGTGTGGAGAAATTGTCCGTATTTTTGGATTTCCAGTGTAATCACTGCTAGAAAGGCGCAATTTTAGATTGGCAAAAGTTTTAGAATAAAACTTATATTCATAGGATAAATAAACCAATTAAATTTCACCTTGTAATGTGTTTTATTAGAAGTATTTAGAAGAAAATTGTTATCACAAGAACAGTTTCAATGGTCAATATAAGACTACATAGGTCTGTACTAAAACCAACACAAGATGGATTTGTATTTCAGTATCATAATATTTTCGACCCATCTATTGATCTTAGATCTATCTATCTATCTATCTATCTATCTATCTATCTATCTATCTGTCTGTCTGTCTGTTCATATCATCTATTTCAGTTCATATAATCTCTCTCTCTCTCTCTCTTTATATATATATATATATATATATATATATATATCAAAACTAAGAGGCGACAGACTGCTTGATGCCAAACGCAATCATCAGGTGGCCAGGATGATTGCGTTTAGCATGAAACAGCCTGTCGCCTCTGAGTTTTGATTTCAATGTTCACTTTTATATTTACACATGCTCTATCTTTGATATTGAGCGCCTTATCCCATAAACATAGTACACATTAAAACTATATTTCTTTATATGTGTAGGTATTTGTATATGTATGTGCATATATGCCGGAGTATATCGATACATGTGTATGTAGTTATATGTGTAATTGCACATGTACATGAATGTATGTATATGTGATTTTTACGTAAATATGTATGTGGTATATGTATGAAAATAATAATAATTATTAATATGTATGAAAATAATAATAATTTAATATTACTTTCAAATCATATCCCATCTTGATTTGAAACCTAAACTTTAATTAAGAAATATTAGCCATCTAAAAATAGTTACAAATTACATTCATGAATTAGACTCAAACTGATAAAGATTTTACTTTAACAGTTATTCACTATATTAAAATACTACTATTAGTAAATCTCTTATTTTTCTATTATTGTTGTTTATTAATATAGTATTCAACTTATATTAAATCCCTAATTTATTTGTAGAGAAGTTGAATATTTCAGTTGCTAACAAGCATTAAATTAATTTCTTTGTGGAGTTTTTTTAAAAATTTTAAATTACTATCAAGCGTTAAAATCTATCTTTATCTAAATTGCTAAAGCTATACCACCCCTCGTCTTCCCCCAAAAACCCTATCTCTTTTCTCTTTAATTCCCCCTTTTTCTTTTTCCCTTTTCATTTCCCGTCAGACATTGACCGATTAAATAGGTCAATGTCTGACCCTTACCCCCTCCTTCCTCATATTAAGTATTATAATAAAAAGAAATATAAAAAGAAATTTTAAAACTCTCCCTTCCCTCTCTAAACTCGACCATGTCTCTCACATAATCCTCGTTACCTTCTATGTCAAGTTATATAAGATTAATACTGCCCGTCAAAAGTGTAAATTTAATTTAATTTCTCGTTTCACCTTTTGAAAGTGATGTCTGAAGATCCAGGGAAAAATAAAAGTCTGGTGAAATAAATTATTACAATGGATCCTTAAAGTGGTCTGTTTTTCTTTAAATATATCAGACTTTTTATATCGATCTATGTATCTGCGTATCTATCAATCTATCAGACTGTTCATATCTATCTATCTATCTATCTATCTATCTATCTATCTATCTATCAGACTGTTCATATCTATCTATCTATCTATCTATCTATCTATCTATCTATCTATCTATCTATCTAACAGACTGTTCATATCTATCTATCTATCTATCTACCAGACTGTTCATATCTATCTATCTATCTATCTATCTATCTATCTATCTATCAGACTGTTCATATCTATCTATCTATCTATCTATCTATCTATCTATCTATCTATCTATCTATCTAGTTTTCTTGTTTCTCTTTTTTCCCGAATTACCCGCCCCGTCCGACTTTGTGTTTAAAAATGAAAGAATAAACAGCCAAGATAATCCGTTGATCTTGCAGCAATGTCATAAGCATTGATCGATGAGATTTGCTTGTCCAGGCGGTAATCGATATCACAAAGTTGATGTCAGCCGGGATCGATATTAAAGGGACATGGATGAATAAAGGCGAATATATTTTGCTCGATAAACAAAGTATATCGATTCATTGGTAGTGCTTGAGCGAAATGCTGACGATCGGACCGACGGTTGGGCGAGAATGTTATGTGAGTTTCAAGTCTCTTAGTCTTGTAGTCTCAGGGATTCAGATGAGATTTAGAGTGTCTAACATGGAGGTGAACTTTAGATTACAGACGACATTTGAAAATACACGCGCCAAAACCGGAGACACAAAGCACAACTCAGACGCGGTAACGGCGTATAAACAATTCATGTTCTGTCCTTAAAGATTTAGTTCGAAGTTGAAATAAAAATAAATGACAGAAGAAAAAACTGCGTATGTGCTTACCCTTACCCGCCATTTTTAATTTCTTCCTTTCTCAAGAAAATCCAATAGACGAACCGATGGCTTCAATAAAGTGCAAGTCTAAATCAAGATTAAGTAAACAATAAGAGGGGAGATAAGGCAAACTTGGGATATGAGTGAGGGTGAAAAGGTGGGTAACGATTTTTTCGGTTTACTGGGAGGGATAGTTTGCGTTCTTTTTTTTTTTGTTGGGTAGTTTGACCTTTATTTTGTTCTGCTCATGCCAAATTTCCCTTCCACACCTTGCCATAAAAAATTCCACGATTGTTTTTTTTCTTCTTTTCCGGTGATCGGAATCAGAAGATTATAAATCTTGTCATTTAATTGGAAGTGTTTCAAAACTCTGTTTCAAATTGATCATGTGACCGGATGTTCAATTTCCGGTTGTGTTCTAGTTGTCTGTTGTTGCCTGACCCGACACAGAAACATCATGGCGTATTGACACGTCACACTTTAGACGTTCATTTTAGATATTGTAGCCTAGAGACCAGGTCTGCGACTAAGAAGGAAGGAAAGAATTTCAGTTCTGATTTGAAATCAAACCTTTCTTTTACTTTGTTTTTGCTTAGACTTCAATTCAAAATGTCCGGCTTTCCTACACAAAGACATATGAATATTAAAATCTGATTTTATTCTTTATTATCTAAATGTTTTACATGAATAATCGTCATCATTATGCACTGATTTAATGTGACCAGCATCCCCATCTTGTTTGTTTTTGCCACAACTTTCCGCTTGTTACTCCTTCAGTTAAGAATTTTAGGTAGAAGGCTCGAAACATCTAGCCCTTAATTAATCTACTGATAATGTTAAAATCATATAATTGAAATAGTTGAAGAAACAGACAAGCGACATTAGGTTTAAGGTTTTCTCCATTGATAGTACAACAAGAGGATATGAAGTACCTTTGTGGATTGAATAAAAGCTGAGGTTCGGAGTTTACCAATTTTGAGAGTCCAAGAGTTTGTGATCATAATAACCAAGAAATGTATGCACATCTCAGTAAATGAATACAAAATAAAAACTGTCGTTTCAAGAAATTCAATATTTTTTTATAGAATTTCTCTTCTCTTTTTAAATATCTGTCTACTTGAAGATATTTGTTTAAATATTTTACGAAATCTGAAGAACACAAAGACCGCGATATCATTAAAAAGAACTGATAAACAGTATAATTTGTAGGAAAAGCTTATGTCGATTTTAAATTTAGTATCACTGAGGAAAGTTACTAACATTTATCATTATCTTGCTATATCTCTGAGATGAAGTATTATGAATATTTGCCTTATTTACATTATTCGGACTGTTTCCCTCATCTTCGTGGCCATATTCACAACGTTTCGGCCTCTATATCTCTGAGATGAGGTATTATGAATACTTGCCTTATTTACATTATTCGGACTGTTTTCCTCATCTTCGTGGCCATATTCACAACGTTTCAGCCGTTATACGCTCCGGCCTTTTTCAGGTGGTTGGAATTTCGAGCCGAACACTTTATTTCGTCCACCGGGGTATATTGTTCTAGTTTTGGTTTATGTATCATTGATCACACATAAGCCCAGTGGATAAAGACGTTGGTTAGATCCAGTGACTAGACCCAGAGAGTTGTGAGTTCAATACCAGACGACAGCAGTAGTGAACCAAAACTTGAAGAGTTGAGTTAAAGGAAAATAACCGAGACATCCGGAAGAGTCATGGCACTTGTAACTAGAATAATGTACTCTGATAGTACGAAATTTCAATCACCTGAAGAAGGCCGGAGCGTACTACGACCGAAAGGTTGTGAATATGGCAGTGGAGATGAGGATAGCAGTTCGAATAATGTAAATAATGCAAGTATAATTATTTTATTTGAATCATTCAGATATGTTTATAGTAACAATGTCTGCCACTTAAATTTTGTTCTGTTGATAAAAAATATTGTAAAATCTTCAGGGTATCATGGATTTTTTGCATATTAGAAACATTTAAATCGGTCCTTTTTTAAAATATTTGTGGAAAGCTTTCATGGGACGTGGTGCGTGTAAGTTTGAATCAGTTACAAAATTGCCGACCCTAAAACACATCAATCAATGAAACCTGCTCCTCTTTCATTCCACTTATTTTATCCATGATTCCCATTTTTTAAAAATGGATGCGTGCATTATTCGCACAAGTTTATAACTAATCTCAATTTTATGCTGCCTCCAAATTCAAATTTCCGTTTAGAGTAAAAAGAAATTGTCGAATTACATGATGTCGGCAATATTAGGCAAGTCAATGTTTTCATAGAAAATCAAAACTGATATTAACCTAATATTGATAGAATTTTCTGAGTATTGTTATATTCGTATGAACAATAGATTTTGTACATGGTTCACATTAGAACATCAAATGATTATTCAAATAATGATAATATATTTTTGAAGATGTTATATTTTATTTTGTAAAGAAAGGGAAATCAATTTTATTCTAAAATAAACACAAAAAATATACGAGACTACAAAAACGTATATTTGATTGACACAATATCCATTTGATTGACACAATATCCATTTGATTGACACAATATCCATTTGATTGTCACAATATCCATTTGATTGTCACAATATCCATTTGATTGACACAATATCCATTTGATTGACACAATATCCATTTGATTGTCACAATATCCATTTGATTGACACAATATCCATTTGATTGACACAATATCCATTTGATTGTCACAATATCCATTTGATTGACACAATATCCATTTGATTGTCACAATATCCATTTGATTGACACAATACCTATTTGATTGACCCAATATCCATTTGATTGTCACAATACCCATTTGATTGTCACAATATCCATTTGATTGACACAATATCCATTTGATTGACACAATATCCATTTGATTGTCACAATATCCATTTGATTGTCACAATATCCATTTGATTGACACAATATCTATTTGATTGACCCAATATCCATTTGATTGACACAATATCCATTTGATTGTCACAATATCCATTTGATTGACACAATATCCATTTGATTGTACAATATCCATTTGATTGTCACAATATCCGATATAACTCAGTAATATGTTATTTCATTATTTAGATATTATGGATGCTTTGTCGTTCTATAACATCAGTGATTGATTTTGTGTTCTACTCTTCCAATTGGAATCTCCGTGAGTGAATAGTATTATTCTTTCTATATATATATATATATATATATATATATATATATATATATATATATATATATATGAGTGTGTGTGTGTGTGCGTGTGCGTGCGTGTGTGTGTGTGTGTGCCTTTTTAATAATGAACTAATTTTTCTAAAGCATTAATTTTTGGAAAAACTGGAGTTATTCAATTAATTTAGTGTCTTTGAAACCATTTTAGCAATAAGAATGCAATAATCAATTTTTCTGTTCTCTTGTAGCTTAAATATTTTGTACCCGCCAAAAAATGTCTTGTCTATAAAGTGTCAGGAATTCCCTGCATTTATTTTGATGCCATCATCAACTATGAACGAGCCTACAATATGACAGTCTACAACACTAGGGTTAAAGATTACTCCAACTCCCTACTTGTTGATAGGATTGATCCATTACATTTCCTAGACATCAAAATCTATCCAACGTAACTCAAATTCCACGACTATAAATTAATATTGAAAATGTTTGTTCATATATTTTTTCGCTCAATTCATGTTTTTTTTAACATGTTCATTTCAAGTTGCTATTGTGATTACTTTCATATCTTAAGCTTTGCAACTTTTCTCTTGTTATACATTAGCAACACAAGGTTCTTCTAATATTTTCTTACTACTCAATTCACTTGTTTTGCCTGTTAACATTTTAAATATTTTAAAATCTATTTTTGTGACGATATTAAATCTAATTATTTCCAGCTTTCGTATTACCAATTTATTTTTCGTTTATCGATGTTCATAATAGTCAGACTTTCCAACATTACATTCCTTTCAAATAATAACTTGACAATACCGTAGGCTTTACTTAGGGTTTTGTTTTTTTGTTTTTTTCTCTTTTGACATTTTATATGAAATAACAAGAATAGTATAACATTTTATTATTATTTTCGATATTTTCTCTTATTCCTAACCAATAATGAAACGTCCTGGGTAAGACGATAAACTATATCCAACAGTAAGGCCGCTGATCAAAATGTTTTGAGGAGCGTGGGACCACCTCTTTACTGCTGGCGTTCCCAGGTCCGCACAGACCCGGAATGGTAACACCTGTTATGATCCCAGCCATGGGCAAATAGTTAACCCCCAAACTGGGGTCAAAACACTATGAAAGCGTAAATATATTTTAATACCAGCAATACATTTTTGTAAAAAAATATTATCAGCAATATATTTTTGAACAAAAATATTACCAGTGATAAAAATCATGTCGGCATTAAATAACCCATTGAGATGTTGATATGCCGTCAACCAAACCAAACCAATAAAGAAAGTATAAATGAAAACGAAAAACTAGTCTGTTTATATTGTCTACACGATCCATAATTAATAAACATGAGAGAAACATAAGCTAATCTCAATATAATAGTTGCCACAAAAATTTTAAAAAGTTAAAACTTCAGTCATTGCAAAATAAAAAAAATAATATTCCATCAGAAATAGAATTTATAAATAAACAATAATCCCCCCTCCGTCGCGCTCCAGACACATTAGTGAAACATCCTAAGATTTAAAGAAGAGAACACTGAAAACAAAAACAACAGATTGGAAATTAAAGAACATGCTCAATAAAGTTTGTGCCATTGAAATATTTAAGACCATAATTCTGACTTGGAAAGCACCGTTTTAATGAAAAGCGAATTCATTCAAACGATGAATCGAAAATGTCATGATCTATAAGACCTCTACAATTAATATATAACTGAACTATTTTAGATTCTGTTCTTACAAAACTAGTCCTGAAATTATGTGGGAAACGTAAACCATAAAAACTTGAGTTGAAATTAATTAAAATCTAATTTCTGTAACGATAGAGTTAAAGTAAATATCAAAAATTCAAACGCTTAAAACGAATCACACTATTGTCTTTTTAAATCATTTCACCCCAAGCAAGGCAATAATGCCACTAAGACGCAAATGTCTACTGGGAGTGAAAGAGAATGAGAAGACTTTAAAATGAGCCAGAAACCCAATCCTAAATAGGGACAAGTGATAAAACTCTACTCCTGTTCAAAAAACGAAGAGTATGAACCGGGTGATAGGCGAACTTATCTATTCTTATTTGATCTAGATGTTGTGCTTTTGTAATAAAATTATTCATCTGCTGATCATCGGAGAAATATTTTAAGATAAAAATGTTTCCAAATTCTACGTATTTATCTCCTTCTGAACTAAAACAAATCAACATGTGGGAATAATGACGACATCTAATATGTACCATGACTGCACACGTCGTCGTCAGATGTTAGCTGGCCTCGTCTACTTCATTTTGATGTGCTCAATACCGTAATTACGGGCAAGAAATGCGGTTAGGGAGATTCTTATAAAAACAAAATTGTTGAGGCCAGTAGGTCCAGGGGGTGTTCATTAAAGTAAAGAGTCTCATTTTCACCGAAGTGGATGACATGGTACCTGTCCATTGACATCCTAAGTTACTGCATGAAGAATTCAAAATGCTTTGTCGATTGCATATACAGCGTGGATATATTTTCGTGTAAACGACGAAAAAATTAAAATAATACTGAAATCTCATTTTAGGAGATATATTTCCCAAAATTACACAAAAATATGTAAAAAAAAAGGTGTAAATTTATTCGATAAAATCGCCATTGTCCTCAACCATAGCCTCCATGTGACTTCGGAATCTCCCGGAACTCTTCTGGACGGTCTCCTTGTATAAGTCGGTGAATGCTGCCATAATCCTTACTTTCATTTCATCTTTCTTGTTACAAGAAGTTTTTGTTGATCTTCTGATCAACTGCGTCCCACACATAATAATCAAGGGGATTGCAGTCTGGAGAGTTAAGTGACTAGATGAAAGGAGTGATGTGGTCACAGAAATTGTCTGACAGACATGACTGGGTTCTCTTGCTTTTGTGGCATAGTGCAGTGTCCCTATTGACCCAAGGCAGTACTACCTCCAAATAAATATGTTAAATAGCAGAATGGGCTCTTGAGCCTTGATTGGCAACCAGTCTAGGAGAAGGAAATCTCTGGATTCAAACCTGAGTAGTGCTGCTTGGTGCATTGAGTAACATGTTACCAACAGCAAGGGGTACCCGTGAGAAAATTAGTGTTAGGACTTTCCAAACTTTCTTCGTATGAATTAAACAAAACCAACCTCAACCAGTATTTAGAAATCATTGAGTCGATTACATTTGCCATGATTAACAGATCTCTTTCTCTCACACTCTCTCTTTTACCTCTTTCTTGCTCTCTCTTTCCCCTTTCTACCGCATTCTCTTCTCTCGCTTTCTCACACTTTATCTTCTCTCTTTTTCTCTTCCTCCTCTTCCTCTCGCGCGGTCTCTCTTCTCCCTCTTGCCACTCTCTCTCGCTCTGTCTTCTCCTCCTCCTCTCTCTCTCTTTCTCACTCGTTCTTCCCCCTCTCTCTCTTCGCTCTCTCTCTCTTACCCTCTTCCTCTTGCTCTCACTTCCTCCACCTCCTCTTTCTTTCTCTTCCCCCTCTCTCACTCTCTTCCCCTCTCTCTTGCTCTGCCTTCTCTCTCTCTCTCGCTTGTTCTTCTTCTTTCTCTCTCTGTCTTCGCTCTCACTTACCCTCTCCCTCTTTCTCTCACTCCCTCGACCTCCTCTCTCTTTCTCTTCCCCTCTTTCTCTTCCCCCTCTCTCTCTTTCCCCCCTCTCGCTCTGTCTTCTCTCTCTCTCAATCTGTCTTCCCCTCTCTCTCTCTCGCTCGTTCTTCCCCACTCTCTCTCTCTTCGCTCTCTCTTACCCTCTTCCTCTTGCTCTCACTTCCTCCCACCTCCTCTTTCTTTCTCTTCCCCCCTCTCTCTCTCTCTCTTCCCCTCTCTCTTGCTCTGCCTTCCCTCTCTCTCTCTTGTTCTTCTTTCTCTCTCTGTCTTCGCTCTCCTTACCCTCTCCCTCTTTCTCTCTCTCCCCTCGACTCTCCTCTCTCTTTCTCTTTCCCCTCTTTCTCTTCCCCCTCTCTCTCTTTCCCCTCTCTCTCGCTCTTCCTTCTCTCTCTCTCCTCTGTCTTCCCCCTCTCTCTCTCGCTCGTTCTTCCCCTCTCTCTCTCTTCGCTCTCTCTTCACTCCTACCCTCTCTCTCTTGCTCTCATTTCCTCCACCACCTCTCTCTTACTCTTCCCTCTCTCTCTCTCTCTTTCTCTCTCTCTCTTTCTTTCCCCCTCTCTATCTCACTGCCTTCCCTCACTCTCTTCCGCTCCTTCTTCCCCTCTTTCTCTCTCTTGCTCTCTCTTACCCTCTCCCTGTTGCTCTCACTTCCTCCACCTCTTCTCTCTTTTTCTTCCCCCTCTCTCTGTCTTTCCCCCTCTCTCTCGCTCTGCCTTCCATCTCTCTCTCTCGCTGGTTCTTCCCCTCTTTCTCTCTCTCTCTCGCTCTCTCTTACCCTCTCCCTGTTGCTCTTACTTCCTCCACCTACTCTCTCTTTCTCATCCCCCCTCTCTCTCTCTCTTTCCCCCTTTCTCTCTCTCTCGCTCTTCTCACCTCTCTCTCGCTCTCTCTTTCCCCCTCTCTCTTTCGCTCTCTCAAAATTGTAATTTAAGATTTATTTTGTATCTGTAAGTGTTCTTAATAGAAAAAGGCTCAAAGCAAAGATTCAGAATAATTTCTTGCCGCTGGGCAAAGTTTGGAAATTCCAACTTCTCTCTCTCTCTCTCTCTCTCTCTCTCTCTCTCTCTCTCTCTCGTGTCTAGCAGCTATAAACAAGTTCTTCCTGGAGATTTTCGTCTGTTGTGAGCTTTTATTTGATGCCGTCTTGCTTTCACATATGGTGAATAAATTATGAAACATCGCGCTCTGCTCCTGCTGATTCGTCCTGTTTGCAAACATCTCAACGGGCGTTTATTGAGCAGACAAACTCCCCAGGTTTTATTGACTCTCGCTGTAACTTGAATCGGGAGACACTGATCGACCTTGTATCTCACCACACACTCGCTTTAACATGACATCCCCGCAATTTTATTCCTCTTCTCTCATCTTACATATCTATTTATTTATCTAATCATCTGTGTAACATTATAACTATGTGAGAAGCTAAGAGCGTCTAGATACTTTTACCTATCTCTAGCAATCTACCGATGTATAAGTCAATTCATCTATGTAAGCTCTTCACTCGTCTATACCAATCTATCTATTCACTATGTGTGCGCATGAGCAAACTAATTTCAAAGGATCATTCACCTAGTCATGATGGCGTCCTAGACTTGTAGTTCCGCCGTTTCATTAAGCCCAGCCTAATGAATAGCAATCTTCGTCTTCTTCTTCATCTATAAGCAGTGTTCCTTCACAACGAGGGAGAGCATGGCTCTCTACAACTTCCTGTCCTTTGTAGCTTTTTCATTGTAATTCTTCTCATGAACTTTATTCTTTGATACCAAAGTTTTACAAATTCAAGCCCAGTACTAGGGTGGCGGCAAGGTCTCATCGTTTTACAGTTAAAATGGCTAAATATAATCCTAAGTTCTATGCTAACAGTTTCTGGCACTGTTCATGGCATACACAAAACAAAAACTACAGGACCTCCTAGACAAAGAAAAGAAAAGCGAGAAAGAAGGATAAATAATAGCAATAAATATAAATATATAATTCAGATAATTCAGATAAATAAATAGCAATAAATATAAATATATAATTCAGAGTGTGTCTATGATATATGTGTTTACCTGTTTCATCGAAACGATGATTGTTTAAGTAATTTTGTAAAAACCTTCGACGTATTTTCAAAACGTTGCTGTTTACTTTTATTACTTCCTGAATATTTAATAGAATATTTCTAGCATAAACATATTGTATTATTTTAGTAGACTTCAAGTTGAATAAACTCCACGGAGAAAAGGATATTCACCTATCTCTGTAAAATTCACTTTTCTGGTGACGTAGAAAATTGCCACACACATAGATAGATAGATAGATAGATAGATAGATAGAAGACTAAGATAGATAGATAGATAGATAGATAGATAGATAGATAGATAGATAGATAGATAGATATGAACAGACGGAAATAGATAGATAGATAGATACATACATACATACATACATACATACTTTGCACATAGGAATGAACTCAGCATGACAACGAAATATATCATAAACAATACGTACACACACACACACACACACACACACACTCACACACACATAGATAGATAGATAGATAGATAGATAGATAGATAGATAGATAGATATTGCCTTTTATATTAGGAGCTACTATATCTCTTTTTGTTTCTCTCTCTCTCTCTCTCTCTCTCTCTCGCCCTATCTATCTATCTATCTGTCTATCTATCTATCTATCTATCTATCTATCTATCTATCTATCTATCTATCATTCTCTACAGCCCGCTTGAAATCATTATGCAAATCACATAATCCTCAAAAAAACGAAGTTGCTTTTAACAATTTTTCTCAGATTTTAAATGATTAATTTGGCCATCGAATTTGAGATAACTTTTTATGTACTTTCAACATATCATTAAAGTTATTGGATTTATTATTTCAAAAACTGCAGGTTAAAAATTATTATGCAAAACCAGAAATCACTTTTTACTTCAATAGCAAGGTAACAAAATCATTAACAATGTATGAAAATCGATAATAGAACGAATAACAAACTTATATACAAGTTATTGAAAAATTTACAATAAATAAATAATAGTAATTGCCAGCAAATTGATTTTAAGAATTGTTTTTACTTCCGCAGGTTTAATTTCCGACATTCTGGTTTTCATAGCTTCCTGTAGGTTTTCTTTGCTGTGATATTGAGTTCCACCTTTATATAATTTCATCTTTATAATTTTCGATCAGATTTAGATCGGGATTTGATGTTGGCCATTTCTTTTATCTTCTCCCCTGTAAACATTCAAGTGTAACCTTAAATACATGAGAAGGAGTATTGTCGTGCATAAATACACACTCCACTTTGAAACTACGAGGCTGGAAATATTACCATTCAAAGAAAGATTCCCCATGAAATCACAATAGTTAACACTGTTCAGTTTAATTCCTTCATCGACTTTGAATGGTTGAGTAATTCCAGCGAATCCTACCACAGTGCTGCCACCTCGTGGCCTGTTTTTAGCCACAGGCACATCTGCATCGGAAAAACTCTGTCCTTTGGCTCATCCATCAAGTACATCGAGTGTCATCCGAAATTTGTCCATGAAAAGTCAATTTTTCTATATTTCTTAGTCGATGTTTGCCGAGGATATTTCTTAATAGATCCGAAGTTGCAAAGTCTTCTACATTTTTAGTCCTTCTTGATTCCTGTAAATCTTTTTCAAAGATCAAAACTGGTTATTTTGCTTTCACTCACTTTAGTTTACTTTCCACGCGAGTCAAGTTCTTAAAACCTTTTCCTTTGTTTCTTGTTCTCAACTTAATTATATATTCAACAGCCTTCATTATGGTTTAATAATCTCCGTGGATATCCTTTGATATATTCAATGTGGACATTCTCGCATTCAATAACTTTGTTATTTTCTATTTTTCATCATTTGTTAGATCCTTTCAATTACCCAAGTTTCAACATATGAAAGAAAATGCTTTTTATTAGGTTTCAGAGGGAGGCCTTAAAATAATATTAGTTTAATCGGCATAACTTCAGACTTCACTTTTTTATCATAAATCCAGTAACTCTCATAAAATTGAAATTACTTAAAGATTTAATTCGAGTTTTGTTTTGAAGTCTAAATTACTTGTTTAAAATTTGACAAAATTTTCCAAAGCAAATTCGAGTTATTTAGGTTTATGGGATTTGCATAATAACTTCAGACGAATATCTATTTAAAGTTCTCTAAAATGTTCAATGTGTTTGAAAAATCAGCAATTATTTCACGGAATCAATTTTTACATTTCCCTATAAAATTCTCTAACTTTAATTCCATGTGGCTACAAGATTTGGGGCTCTAAATTGGATTTAGTATAGAAACTACGCTCCTAAGCAATCACACGCTTCGTTTATTTCTACAATCTCTTTTTCCTTTTTCAGCTTTCTCACTTGTTTGTAAGGAAATGAAAACTAGATGATGTAACTTTTAATGGGTGGTACTCACAAGCCGTTCATAAGCAGTTCGATTTTCAATCGATATTACAGAGCCGTAGGAACTGGTCAACTTAAGTTGAGGAAATAGCTTAGTCAATCTACGACTATTACTATTTATTAAACAAATTATTAAACTAATTATTAAACATATATGATAGTAAGATTATGTTGCTTCAATGTGGCACACGTGGTTAACTTAGGTATTTGGAACCTTAGAATTTCTAAGTCTGGTTTAACTGAATGTATTGTCAGAAATAAATAGACAATTACATAAGCTCTGAGGCAGACTTAGTCTACATCTAGTTACCAAATAACCATTGCATTTCCCAAAACACGGGAACCTCCATCCTTTCTTTATATTTCTTTCATTCTCATTTTTCTCTCTCCCGACCACTCTCTCTCTCTCTCTCTCTCTCGCTCATCACCACTTCCTCTTTTTCTCTCACTCGATTTTTCCTCCTCTTTCTCCTCGTCCTCATCATCATGTCACATGACAAGGTGTGATCTTAGGGTCGTTGCGCCTGACAATCACCTAACTAGCTTCCTCCATATGTATCGGTTGCATGCCAATATCTGAGACGCTATGTATAATAAACTAAGTTAACTGAACTGTTATATGATATCAGTCTTCTAATATGGCGGCGAATGCATGACAATCTCCTTACAGATGAAGAAGAGATTTGAGATAACAGAAATGTACTTCTGCGGGAAAATGCGGAGAAAATCATCGATTGAACGTGTGAATAATGATAAAGTCTTAAGGAAAATGGAAACAAAAAGGACACTACCACTTAAAATCACAAAGAGACAGTTCTAGAACATATTATACAGACAAAGGGCTTGGAGAATTTGACACACTCAAGACATACTGATGGCAAGCGTGTCCGTGAAAGGCAGCTAGCCATCTGCCAAACGAGTTTGAGTAAATGTTTAGCAAAACCGGGACTGGGAGGATGATGAAAAGACAAAACTTACTAAAAGCTGCAATGGAGAGGAAGTTGTGGAGAGACATGATCCCTCAATTCCTGAAGGGGCAAGGCACAAAGAAGAAGAAGAAGAAGAAATTCAATAAGTTTAATAAACTTACAGCAGGCAGAAGGGCGACGACATTTTTACGATGACCTAAAGAGTCTTATTCCTTGAAAAATCAGTAGCTGAAATTTTAAGTTTTTACCCGGTTTCAAAATCTGTTAACTCTGGATAATATAAGATTTAACAACCAAGAAGACATTATAGGATTGCATGTGACTAAATCTGAGACCATTCCAATACTCTAACTTCTTATCTTCCCTAAATCTTCTTCTCCTTGATTATTCTTTTTCAGATAATCGGAAGGAATATCCAAATGTCTGTGGAAATGTTTTATTGTAATTTTTAGGTGTCAGATTATATAGCAAAGCAATCATCCCAGATCCTTCCTTTTTCTTTCCAAGATGCAGCTGAAGGGGATGTTTTTCTTTACTAGAATTACTAGTCAGCTTGAATCCACTGAAAACAAAAGAATGTACAAATTTCAGTTCACCTGGAAATGTTGGTACATGTTCATGTACAACAAAGTTTGTCTACTTTTGAAACTGGAGGGAAAATGATAATTTGTTCCTCTTTGAGTTCAACACTGATTAGCTACAGTATGTTTCATGATTGAACGCAATCTTCAGGCCATGTGTATTGTGTGGTGCCTCGACTATTTATATATGCTGCTTAGTGGAGCATTATGGGAAGCATTGTCATGTATTTTCAATTTATTGTATTATCGTAACGATTAATGCGTGGGCGGTAACGGCTATATTTCAAATTATTCTAAATGCTATTAAGTAGTAATAATTGTGGATCTGAATGCAATTATTTGTAGCTATTGTAGAGTGTCATTTGCTAACTTTTAAGTCATTATTTATTATTGGATTACTTAGGGTATTTTGTACTTATTCATGATTATTTGTTTCTTTTTTATTATTATTATTAAATTTATTTCTATTTATGTGTGCATTCGTAGTTTGCTAATTTGTTTATTATTTAATTAATTTGTTTCTTTCTATACGAGTGCGTGTGTGTCATTTGCATCTCATTTGCATCTCATTTGCATCTCATTTGCATCTCATGGGAGTTCGTAATAAAGTAACGGATTGCTGACAAAAACTTAAAAGTTTTTTTTATTTTTTATTTCGACTTTAACTTTGAATCAAGAACAGTCACATGACACATAAGTCACGTGTCGTCACTGTAAACGTGATTCTCACCTCATTTTCTTCCTGCTATTTACATACAACACGATGTTTAATAAGCCGATCCCGCGAAATATTTCAAGAGGAAATAAGATTCCTCGATATGTTGACCATGTGTCTGACTAAGATGATTAAAGGCTAGAATCGATGCCTAATTGAGAAAAGGTCACAGAAGTGACTGTCATAAATGATGCGAAGAGGAAAACATTTTTTCTTCTATCCAAGATAATGAATTGTTTTTACAGCAGTTTGTAATATAACCGCCGCCGCCGCCGCCTCCGCCTCGTTTCTTTCTCTCTCTCTCTCTCTCTCTCTCTCTCTCTCTCTCTCCTTCTCTTCCCACTCTCTCTCTCTCTCTCTCTCTCTCTCCTTCTCTTCCCACTCCCTCTCTTCTCTTGTCGCCTTCTGGGTTCTTTTCTTTTCTCCAATTACCATCACCTCATCTTTGCTTCAGTGATAATCAACATCGTCAATACATTCTTTGCCTTGTGTTTTATTTCAACTTTGATTCGACAACGGAACTTTAGATAATTACTTTCGTTTAGTGCTGCAACACGAGAAAAGGAAGATTGTATCTGCTTTGAAAATAGGAATTTGAAACTCTAGCTTTACCTAGTATCGAAAACAAACTACTGAAGAAATGCATGACTTCCATCTCAATTTGGTCATACATTTTCCCCCCTCTCTCTCTCTTCTATTTCTCTCTCTCTCTCATATTATATATATATATATATATATATATATATATATATATATATATATATATATATATATATATATAAATATATATATATATATATATATATATATATATATATATATATATATATATATATATATACATGTGGGGGTGTCTGTCTGTCTGTCTATGTGTACGTGTGCCTGTGTTGGCGTGTGTGTCTGTATCTTTATATATATATATATATATTTATATATTCATCTTTTCAATGTCCATCTATTTGTATTTCTCTCATATCATTTTTATCTTAGATAGATAGATAGATAGATAGATAGATAGATACATACATACATACATACATACATACGAACAGGTTGAGATAGATAGATAGATAGATAGATAGATAGATAGATAGATAGATAGATAGATAGATAGATAGATACTGTTGAAATATGATAGCTGTATCTTAGATTGCATAAATGTCCACTAATTTCCTGACTGTGTTCTTAGACATTAACTGATATCACTTTTCGTATCTCGTAATTTACAGTCTATTCCTTTTACATCTGTGTTATACCTGCAGGTCCTCCCCCTCCCTTATAAATATATTGAGTTCAAATAATGCCCGAAATGAAGTCGCTTATTTAGTGTTCCTTTTATTAAGATCCAGTCTGGGGGCTTGGCATGACTCCATCTTTATTTCACTTTGCCAATTGCATTCATTTGCATGAAAAAGAAAAGACTCAATGCTTCATCTTTTGTAAAGTCTCCATTCTTTGCTAGTCAGGCAATATTCGCAAAGTTGAAAGAAGCAGAATATTACGGCAAGAATCAATTATACGAGTTGAGTTCTCTTCGAAGCCAATAAAATGGTTTCCCTCAAATGAACTTATTTCGGACAAAGATGTCAAGAGACTAAAAAGAGTAACTTTTGATTTATTTATCTTTGTCATCACTTTTCTTCTTCTTCTTCTTCTTCTTCTTATTATTATTATTATTATTATTATTATTATTATTGTTATTATTATTGAAACGTCCATTTGAGATGTGCACTTGAAAATTGGCAACAGGAAAATCCATATTTTACATTTTAAAAGCGATATTATCCTTCGTTATATTTTTTCTTACTGTCAGAATTCGCGTTTATGCTTTTTTAATGTCGACTTTCTCAAAATTCCTTTATCTATTTCAGACGCTATTCTTATTAAGAAACAATAATATGGCGAAGTTCCAGTTTTACACACAATTCGGCAGAGAATGTCGTCATTGGTAAATGAATTAAGTGTTGTCAAAATACATGAAGAAAAGTTCTTTATAAAAGAAACTAAATCTGTAATTATGTTCATCACGCAACTGAAAATATCTTTTATCAGCCAATTTTTTGTTTTATTCTACAGCCTACAACTCGTATTACTTTCTTTTATTTTATGTGTCGTGTCCTTTCAGGACGTGAGTGATTATTGCTCTCTACAAGTTCCTATCCTTTATATCACTTAGTAAAATTGAACTTTTCACCATTGCTTCCAATCCATGTTCTGCCGTAGACACAAACTTGTGAGGGTGGATTACTCGCTTTCTCTTCTTTCCTTCAGTATACCTTGTGAATGTCAATTTCTCCAAGCCGTCTCTCCTCATTATATCTTTTAGATATTTGAACAGTCTGATTCTAAGTATATGCATCCTTTTTGTTTACTTCAAAGTTGCTTGTTGCTTTTATGCTCTGTTCATAGAATTCTCAGCATCCTATTGCAGAAAAACATTTCTGTTACCACTTTTTCCTCTGCGAAGTGGCAGTTCAGCATTCATTGCCATATAGGTTGATTGATATTACATAGCAGTTCCACACAGGAAAATTTCGTCCTGTTTCTTTGCTGAGGAAAATATCTTTGAATGTTCCAACGCGACTTTGGATTTCGATGTCACATTTTTCCATCAATTAGATATTTTTACATTTTGGTGTTTGCTTGATTTTCGTGATTCCAATTCTTAGTTCGTATCTTGAGTCAACTTCAATTTGCTACTCTGATCAAATCACCACTGATAAATGTGTAGGAGGGTGGAGGTTATGAGGATAAGGAGGATAGATAACGATTGCCTTTTAACTTAATGAAGTCAACATTAAAATATTCAGGGAAGCATCCATGCAGGATTTTGTTGCACAGCGTGACATTTCTTTGAAAAAAGCTAAGTCGAACTTCATTCTTACACGAAGGAGGAATTAAACAGTTGCCATGGAGAATAAATTCATAAGAAGAGACTGAAAAGGTAGAAAGAACAGTTTTTGATACTCTATGTCCTTTATTATGAAAGGCACAGGGCCGAATTCATGGAATTGGAAAAATTAAGTTTGGTTATGACTTCTTTATGAATTGTGATATCTTGTCAAAGATATGAAACTAGATTTCAACTAGGCTGGAGTTCTGTCTTCTGGACCTGGTTAGAGTGACCAGATTTGATGAACATGATTTTGATTGGTTGACATGAAGCGAAATTGATCAGAAAGATTTCTCTCTATTGCTTCAAAATCTCGGATCATAAAAAGAATTTAAAAACGATACCAAGACAAACATCTAGTTAATTACTAAACTTGAAGAAATAATTGATTTTTGCCACATACAAAAGAAAGAAATGCTAAGAAAAGATGAACGGAGATAAACTGGTGAACAACACCGAATTGAGACGACAGACTATTTCGTTTCGTGAGAAGAAGAACTATTTCGTTTCATAGCGACCCCTTCTAAGATGGGGGAAATTATGAAAACCAGATTGAGAGGAAGGACTATTTCGTTTCATGGAGTCTCCTTTGATGACAGGGAAAGCTATAAAATCCGGATTGAGAAGACGGTCTATTTCATTCCATGAGTTCTCCTTCTAAGGCAAGGTAAACTATGAAAATAACATTGAGGAGACGGACTGTTTAGTCTCATGGCGGCTCTTCGAATACAGAGGAATCTTTGAAAACCGTACGGAGAAGACGGACTAGTTCTTTGTACGGCTGCACTTGGAAAACCGTGGATGCTATAAAGACCGGATTGAAAAGCCGGACTATTTTGTTTCAAAGATAAGAAAAGCTATGAAGACCGAATTGAGAAGAAAGACTATTTCGTTTCAACGCATCTCCTTCGAAGACAGGAGAAGCTATGGTGACAGAATTGAGAAGACGAACTATTTCGTTTTATGGCGTCCCCTTCGAATATAGGGGATGCTGTAAAGGCTGGATTAGGAATACGGCCTAATTCTTTTCATGGCTTCTATTTCGAAGGGAGGGGAAGCTATGAAAACCGGATTGAGAAGACTGGCGATTTGTTTCATGGTATCTCTTCGAATCTAGGGGAAGATATAAAGACCTTATTGAGAAGACCGACATTTTCTTTTAGTGACGTCTCATTGGAAGCCAGGGGAAGCTATGAAAGTGACTGAGAAGACAGACCATTTAGTTTCATGGCGATTCTTAGAAGGCAGGGAAAGCTGTGGAGACCGGATTGAGATGAAAAACTTGTTGCATAGCGTCTCCCAGGAACTGAGGAGAAGCTATAAAAACCGGATGGGGAATACGGACTACTTCGTTTTATGGTTTCCTATTCGAAGAGGTGAGAAGCTATGTAGACCAATTTAAGAAGACGGACTGTTTTATTTCATGGCGTCTCCTAAGACAGTGAAACCTATGAAAATCGAATTAAGAAGACGGACTATTTCGCCTCAGGGCGGTCATTCGAAAACCATGTAATCTTTGAAAACCGTATTGAAAAGACGGACTAATTCTTTTCATGGCGTCGCTTCGAAGAGGGCGGTATCTATGAAAGCCGGTTTTAAGTAGACGGACTACTTCATTTCATGCGTCTGATTGTAGAGAGAGACAATTTCATGTCGTACCGTTCGAAGACATGGGAAGCTCTGAGACTCGGATTGAGAAGACGGACTATTTCGTCTTGTGGCGTCCTTTCGAAGACAGGGTATGCTAAACTGCATTAGGAAGTCCGGCTATTTTGTTTCACGAAAACTATGTAAACCAGTTTGAGAAGACGGACTATTTCGTTTCATGGTGTCTCCTTCGTACACAGGGGAAGTAATGAAAACCGGATTGAGAAGACGAACTATTTCGTTTCATGGTGTCTCCTTCATAGAGAAGAGAAATAATGAAAACCGGTTTGAGAAGACGGACTATTTAATTTCATGGCGTTTTCCTTCGTACAGAAAGGAAGCTATGTAAACCGGTTTGAGAAGAAGGACTATTTCGTTTCATGGCATTTCCTTCGTACAAAGGAAAAGCAATGAAATCTGGATTGAGAATATGGACCATTTCGTTTCATATCGTCTCCTTCATACAGAGAGGAAGCTATGTAAATCAGATTGAGAAATTACCAAAGATCAGTTTTAAATATTTAACATTTTTCTGATTAAATTATTTCTAAATTTGATCAATCTTAACTGAACTCATATTTCAATTCAATTTATGAAGTCTCTACATAATAACTGGATACAATATATATTCATATAAGATTTTATTTGGCCAATATGATGGAGGCTTTTTTTTACACAGAAATATCTGTTTATAGTGTTTTTATTCATTCATTTTCCCACGTTATGAATTTGCTTCAAAAATATATGCATTCGTCTTCCTTTAATAACTGCCGAATTTCGAATTGTCATCAGTACGAAATTCAGTTAATATTTCTTCCGCTTCAAGCACGTCAATAGAATCAAGAATAGCTTCTTTGGTATGTAGAAGTTTATGCCATGTTGTCACAATATCGAAATCTGATTATCTAGTTATCGATGTAATGCTTACAAAATAAGGCATGTCACCCCGGACCTACATAGAAGCTCCCTAGGTGGGTCCGGCTCATTCATTAGTGTATATGACTCTACAGCCAATTGTTATATGTTTATAAATAAAATCACGTCTTTGGCTCTTTGTCTGCTCGGCCGGTCCGTATGCAAAGGACAAAAAGAAAAACATAACAATAAAAATAAATGGAAACACTGACAATATTCTTTAGTCTGATGATATCTTTGAAATATTTATTTATTTATATTTGTAGATTTTATGCAGATTTATTGAGTGATATATATTTTATGCAGATTTATTGAGTGATATATGTATTTATGTTAAAGTTAATAGTCAGTTGTCTTTGATTGACAAAAGTTATGAAGAAATACCATCTTCAGAGAAGAATCTGGAATCGGTAAACCTGAATCCATTTGGTATTATTTTTGACAAATATTCAAATATTATTTCCGCATATACGAAATTGGATCAATAAGTTTGTAGCTTGAAACATATTCACTGAAACTGTGTTTTACTATATTTGATTTATTCGATACGATTAAATGCACTGATAAAGAAAGATTTCATTTTATAAAATAAATATTTATTGTCTAAAATAATTGCGTTTATTTTATTTTTTTTCAATATTCGGCTGGATTTATAGATGTTCTTATGCTTATTCTTGTTTCTCTTTATCTTTGCTAACGAAATTAAACTGAAATTATAGATTCCACTTTGCAAAATCGCCCAAATTTCTAAATGACATTTCTTAGATGCTTTCGTAAACGGGGAACAATTAAATTTGGATGTCGATCACGGTTTTTTTTTCGACCAAGAATCATTTCATATATTAAGATAATAATCAAAAATATATGGAAAATCGAAAGTGACATAATCATCTCTACCGTGTTGTATATCTGCGCTGATTTTCGTACAATTTTTAGTCACAATAACGTTGACAGAGTTCTACGATTTCTTGTTTTGAGTTGATTTTAAATTACGGGATGATGAAAAGTAGAATTTAATTACATTAATAATTAAAAGTGCAATTGAATCACATTAATAATTAACTAGCAAAATGTGATTAAAACAATTTTTCTTCTCTGAAAGGATTAAAAATTGCTGATAATGTATGAATCTTTGTAGAACGAGCCCAACCAAAACAGCCATTAAAAAGAACAATGTATCGTTCTATACATAAAAAAAAGAAATAGTTTCTTTTTCTTTTTAGCCCGTCAGTTAAATTCTTGTCAGTCGAATGAAGGAAGAATTGAAGCGGTTCGTTTTGAATTGAGTGACACTCATCGATGCAAGAAAATGAACGGACAACTAATTTGCCGCCTCATTTAACGTTGCACCAATTGTTTTTGCTTGCAGTGAATAATCCCAAAGAAAGTGTGAAATTTACCTGACCTATGACAACTGATTAAGGAAAATCAATTGTAGAGATTTTTTTTCCGTGCAAAAATATATAAATTCATTCGCTCAGATATATATATATGCGACTATACAGAAATGTTCTGGGAAAGGCGTTCTGGGAAAGGCGTCTGGGAAGGCGTTCTGGGAATGGCCGTCACGAAACAAAAGTCGTATGAACCTATATCTGCCGCAACAACAGACAACTAAAACGCTGATAGACAGATTATACACACACACATATACACACAAACATACACACACATACACACACACACGCACATACATACATATATATATATATATATATATATATATATATGTTTTGAACAAAAAAATTATTAAAAAATAAAAATTTTCAGACACACTAGGTTGTATATTAATATATTTTTTATTTTATTACTTCAATTAAGTTCCTCGACTAGTTTCGGCCAGCATTGCCATCATCAGAAGAAAAAAATCCCTGCTTGTTAGTAGCAGTGAACTACAGGAGTGAATGACTGTCTCTGAAGATCTCTGAACTTTATCTGTAGTTTTCATTTGTTTGTTTTTTTATCGTTAATTTTGGTCAGTCCTTGTATTTGTATAAACGGCCTCGTTCAAGTTCTTTTGAAAATAGAAGCTGGAAGATTGCTGAGTCTCAGAATTCCCGCCTTTGTCATTTTGACAGTTTTATTGGTTGCTGGGAAGGGAATGTGTGTGTTATAATCATGACAGAGTTTAGTTTATAATTTACTAATCATAAGAGATTAACAACGATGCACTATGATAAAATGATGACAATGATTCATCAAAATTTATCAAATTAGTTTCTGTGGATAGTTTTGATTCAACAGTGACATTTGAAAATAAATTTCGGAGAAAATAAGTCAAATAGGCAAAATATGGTATCCTACTTTTTGAAATAGCTATCGAAATTAGATATTAAATGAAATGACACACTATTACAACACGTATTAGAATATTACAGTAGTTATTACATAAAAAACATTCTTTTTCTTTTGCAAGAGATATTCAAAATTATAATTCGACTGATAAATGTATGTGTTCATTTGATATTAACAACCTATTTACCTGTGTCCCTATTTCAAAAACGATATCTGTACAAGTTTGCTATATCCTAGCCGGATATCTCCACCTGCCATTCCAGAAAACATTTTTGTTGAGTTACTAAGATTTGCTGTAACGTCTGTTGAATTTAGTTTCAATAACACAAGTATAGACAGATCGATGGTGTTTCTATGGGTTCAGTTCTAGTGCCTACTTTGGCAAATATCTTTGTTGGTTTCCATGAAAACGTTTATTTTCTGAAATTGTCAAACCACGAATATATTATCGCTATGTTGATGACACATTTTGCCTCTTTGAAAATATAACGGAGTCGGTGTGTTTATGTATGTATGTATTTGAAGATTTAAACACATAAACAAATACATCAAGTAAGAATAAATAAATAGATAGATAGATAGATAGATAGATAGATAGATATGCACGCGGACGTAGAAATAACTGGGTGTTAGTTCCCAGGCTAGCGTTTACGCCACTGGGTGTGAGGTTACCTTTTTAGGACACCCTTGCGAGTGAAGGACTTTAGGTTCTTGTTTTGGACATCCATCTAGGAGAGGGAAATTTTTATATAAAACCTGAAACTCACTTGGTCTCTTGTCGTCTCAATCTTTCTTGTGCTACTGGTGGTGTTATTCCAAATTCTGCTATGAACAGAGGCTTTAGCGCTCGGCAACGTTCTATCAACTCGAAAGAAATCATGCACATGAACTTCTTAGACTCTTTAGAATGTTACCGGGACTTAAAATCACATGACGATACGAGTGCAGTGAAGAATATAAGCTAACAAACTGGTAGTACGTAATTATTAATCTAATGGTCGCTTCTTCTCCGACCATGGCAATGAAAGGTTTCGGCAGCATGCCAGGTGACTGGGCAGCTCTTTTCAGGGAAATCGTTGATCACCTGCTTGAAACGGGCATGTAGTAAAGGTGGTCTAAACAAAGTCTCCATGCTTGCAGCTTACTCACTCATGCGGGTGCAATGGAAGTGATCAGAAAATCCTTTACTCAAAACACGGATAAAGAATTTCATTGAAAATATAAAAATAATATCGAATATTAAGATCGTCTGCTCGAATACACCCAGCCTTCTTTACTTGCCAGGATCCGCTCATGCCTAGCGACGGACTGTTCTTATTTGTAGAGAATTATCTGGTAATTGTTGGTCTATCAGAAACGGCGTCTTCTCATGATGGTCAAGTACAGTCTGTTTGCACCCTGTTTTGCAAAAAGGACAGTCGTTCAACTTTTTGAGGTAGGTGTAGGTTTTTCTGTTAAAACACATTTAGTGCAGAGTGTTTCACACAACGTCTTCGGGGATTCACCGACTGCATAATTTCACTCTGTTTGCAACTTAATCCAAGACAATCCATGATACTTATTAGTGTCCATAGGTCAAATATTGTCAATTCCCAATATGATTCACAGCTATACATTTCGTACAGATTTGGGACAAAGATTGCAGCTCATTCATCACCCAACATCATAAAAGTAAAGATCAAAATTATCAGATTTTCTTTTGAAAGACTCGCTTGTTCTCAATATGGAATGATTTGAAAGTCTTTTGAAGGTCTTATACGTTTAAGATGTAAAATATTTGTTTAGGAGTTATGAGTTTTAGAGGTGGTCTTAGTCAGGCACGAATCGACTTCCACCGTCTATGTATATGTTTGAGATCAATGAAGTGTTCACCTGCATACTTAACATTACAGCCACTTAACAAAGTCAAATTGAATGCACTGCAACCATATGCATAATGTCAACTCTCGGTGTTACCCTCGTGTATATTATTGTAGGAACATTTCAAGATGTAAAGTGCAGATAACAGTTCTGTTTTTAATAAGGCAGTAATTGCTTTTGATATTGTCACTTTTTATACTGAATAGACAAAAATATATGATGAAGACTAAAACATTGGAATACTAATAGAAACGTATTTGAAATTAAATGTTAAAAATAACATTATCAATCTAAAAAGAATTTTTCAGCTATAAGTCAAATTTAAACGGATTTAAGTAGCAATTTGATGTCGATGAAAGCAAACGACACTTATGTTTTCAAATGCTTTTAGAAAGCAATAAAAATGAAACAGGGACAAAAGTCAATAATATATTGCACTGCTGATGAGCCTAACTGAAATTTTAACGTTGTAATTTCGTCTATAATATATGCCTAACTTTGATCTTTAATTTTGGAGAAAATATCCATTCTTTTTGCCGATAAAAAGAAAATTATTTTATGTCTGCTTGCAAGAATTAACGCGAACAACATCATGGGGACGTTTATGTATTGGCTTTTAATACAAGTACATATCTCTCAATCCGTATGGATAGATTTGTGCGCGAGCACACTTGTGTACATTTGTATTCCCCCCCCCCGCCAGTGTAGTGGAAGCGGCTTTATTACTAGTGTTTTTGAGTCTGTTAGTCCAAATAGCCCTTTTCATACCGGCATGAGCATTTGTGTGTCTACTTCAGAGGAAACGTATCCTTTGCACTAGTCATCACGCATGCGTGCATACACATTCCTTTCGGCAATGGCGCGTGATTACGCATGCTCGTACGCCACTTGCCCTTTCCCGTGCGATGGAGTAATGGGGCAAGGTGCGTTGGTTTCGAGTTTTATAACCCTATCCATGTGCTAGCAACAATTAATCAGATACAGGTATGTGTATCACAAGGGCTAATGGTGTCTGGTGTCACATAAGCAGAGATAATGCGCCTATCAAATGTGCTAGCTATAAAAAAAGAATATCAGGCAGTCATTCCTGTGTGCGCCACACGAGAATTCTGCATCCTTTCTCTCTCTCTCCCTCCCGCACTCTCTCTCTTTCCCGTGCGATATATATATATATATATATATATATATATATATATATATATATATATATATATATATATATATATATCTCATTTGTGCAAAAAAAAAATGCTACATGCAAGTATGGGTAAATTTATAAGTACAAAAAGGAATATGTATACGCATGGACTAAAAGAGAATATATGTACACAATTATTAATTATATATATCTATAAAACTATTAATTATATATACATGTGTGTGTCTGTTTGAGTGTGTATGTCCGATAAATATATTTTATGTGCACATAGTTACAGCAGATATAATAGATAGACAGAGAGGGGGGGAGGAGAGAGAAATGAAGGAAAGAATTATATATATATATATTTCAAAAGTTCGATCAGCTAATTACGCTATAACGCTTTCAAACTTTAGGTATTCTCAGGCGATATATATATATATATATATATATATATATATATATATATATATATATATATATATTGGATAAATATGTTTCATATGCACATGCGTACAGGTGAGCACTTCTAAACATAAATACATGAATTCAGGTATAATAGATAAAAATTTCTACGTACGTGTATATATATATATATATATATATATATATATATATATATATATATATATATATATATATATATATATATATATATATATATATATATATAGGGGGGGTTGTGCAAAAAAATGCTACATGCAAGTATGGGTAAATTTATAAGTACAAAAAGGAATATGTATACGCATGGACTAAAAGAGAATATATGTACACAATTATTAATTATATATATCTATAAAACTATTAATTATATATACATGTGTGTGTCTGTTTGAGTGTGTATGTCCGATAAATATATTTTATGTGCACATAGTTACAGCAGATATAATAGATAGACAGAGAGGGGGCGAGGGAGAGAGAGAATGAAGGAAAGAATTATATATATATATATTTCAAAAGTTCGATCAGCTAATTACGCTATAACGCTTTCAAACTTTAGGTATTCTCAGGCGATATATATATATATATATATATATATATATATATATATATATATATATATATATATATTGGATAAATATGTTTCATATGCACATGCGTACAGGTGAGCACTTCTAAACATAAATATGAATTCAGGTATAATAGATAAAAAAATTTCTACGTACGTATATATATATATATATATATATATATATATATATATATATATATATATATATATATATATATATATATATATATATATATATATATATATATATATATACGTGTGTGTGTGTGTATTTTGGGCAAGCTGGTGGTTTGCTGGTGTTAAACCCCTGTAAATTTGCGCTCCTTTCACGGTTATTGTTATTTCGCTTTCTTTATAGCCTTTCGTTCTAATGTGATGCATAAGTGCCCGCACTGACAATTTTTGCAACTTCAAACAATCGGCCGGCGGAAGCGAAACGTGAATTCTACTTTTTATGTGTATTTATTTATGAATGGATGTGAAGTGGTGCAAATTTTATAGACCGTCATTAAATAACGTTCTGCGCATGCGCTGTTATCTTTTATGTTTTTGTTTACTGATCTTTTCCAAATGCCTACGATTTTAAAGTTACATGTAAATTTTCCTATATATATACGTTTTACGTAAATGTGTAAGTTCTCATAAATAATTTATAAACAGGCAATGATCCCACCTAATAAGCAGGCATGTTCTTACACTTCGGTCAAACCTTTCTTCCATTTATTTCATACTTTGTTCCAACAAGCATGAGTTGCCTCCATTTTTAGACTTACATCGATTATTCTAACTTGGATTTTCATTATTTTTAAAGGATCTTGAAATATCAAGATTACTGTTCTATGGGAAAATACTTCATGAAAATACCCTAAAGTATAATTTAGAGAATAAATGACATCGATTTTTCTTAATTTTGACTTTCATCTTAAATTTGTAACACGCCTTTACTCACCTCGTACAGCAACGGTAGTGTATTGTTGTCGCTTGATCAGCTTGGAAAGACACTGAAGCAAAAACTGATTGCATAAAAATAAATCTGAACAAATAAAAAAGCATTAGATTATTTTAGGGAAGTTGGTTCTTGGTTAGGCCAAGAATTTTTCAGCCCATCTGGGATGTATACACATATAATTTGCGTGTATGTGTGAATACGTGCACGTGCGCGTTTTTGTGTCTAAACCTTTCTAAGCAGAAAAAGAAAGGCAGTTGACATTACAGCACAACTAACAACGCTTCCTTTGAAACATAAATCTCCACACTTTGACGCTTTAATCTGGCGCCAACCAACTCGAAGATATGTCAAAATTGGTGCAGACAGATTTAAAAACAGACAGCACTTTCATCATTATTCTTCTCGTAATGCAACGAATTTGGTTTACCAATTCTCACTCTTATATACAGTACATATATATATATATATATATATATATATATATATATATATATATATATGTGTGTGTGTGTGTATATATATATATATATGTATGCTCTGATCAAAATGTAGTAATTTATGCCAGTCTATTGGATACGTCACTATGCTTACTTTCATATCGTACGATTGAATAAGGATTCACCTCACATTTTATACATCCATTTATTTTGCATGTGTATATATATATGTGCGTGTGATTTTGCGCATGCGCCCATGTGTCCGTATCGAGCTCTGGTCGGAAAGATGTAACATCACTCGTCTTGATAGGCGGGTGATAGTGCGTCTTATATAGTTATTTATCGGTTTGTTTATGTCGTGAGCGCAGTTTCTCTGGGAGCGCCTTAAATTTCAATTCATTATTGTTGGTTACCCGAATATATTTTTTTTAACATGGAATTTTACCAAACTCATTTCGCAACGTACTCTTCAAGGACACGAACTTCCCACTATATATATATATATATATATATATATATATATATATATATATATATATGAAATATCATTATTTAAAATATATATTCATCGCGACACAGAAATTACCATGTTTCGGAACTAAAACCTAAACTTTTAATTAAAATTAAGTTTTTATTCCATTCTCAAGCGATGTTGAACGAAAAAATGATTTCCTTTTTTTTAAGCTAAATAGTATTATCTACTTTAAGCTGGATGGGGGAAGGGATTACAAAATTTTAAAAGGGTGTTGCCTTTTTTGATGAATTAGAATACAATTTAAGATGGCAAAGTGTAAATATAGGTTATGGGTTAGGTGTGGGTTTGTAATTTCTGTCTGTTGATACTATTGATCAAATAATATATATATATATATATATATATATATATATATATATATATATATATATATATATATATATATATATTAAAAGAAGAGAAGAGAGGAGAGCCGCAAACGTTTTTGGTTGTAATGTGGATTTATTTAGAAAAAATATTATGCTTTGTTTTACATAATTTTACTGTTTTACATAATTGAGAACGAACAAGTATTGACTCTCCAAAAACTGGCAGAGGACTGTCAAAGAGTAATATCTGTAAAGCGTGACTCAAACACAATCGAGGAATCAGGTGTGACTCAGATTAATAAAATCAGAAGTAAGTCTACCAGCTATTCCCCTCAAAAAGACAAAAGGCAAATCTCATGTCCTAAATTACGCAGTAACCAAAACTCAAATAAGTTAAAGAGACCATGTTACAATTGTGGTAAATGGCATAGGATGAAATTCTGTCCAGTTAAGAACAAAACATATTGCAAAAATTGCAATAAAAGTGGGCATACTTTAACTTCGTGCTGGTACGCCAACAGAACGAGAAAACCCAAAAATAAAATTAGGCAAGCTGAATCTGACAATATTGTCGATAGGAATTTAAGAAAATATGTAACTGTGGATATTTTCAATAAGTCCATTAAATTCCAGCTTGACGCGTGGTCCGATCTTTCAACCATTAATTGGCGTACTTGGCGAAAATCGAACAAGCCGACCTTATTAAAAACGGATGAAACAGCAAAATCCGTAACTGGCGAAAAGATTAATATTTTAGGCGAGGTAATACTTACAGTAGCACTAAATGGAGTTACCAAAAAGCTCAAAGCCTATGTATTGAAAACTTCAGATAACTTATTTGGAACAGATTGGATAGAAAAATTCAATCTTTGGGATTGCCCAATGAGTACATTTTGTCGCAAGATACAAAGTACAACGTCCAATTTGGTAAATCTAAAAAAGGAACTCAAACAACAATTTCCCCAGGTTTTTTTCTGGCGGTCTTGGGAAATGTACTAAAATGAAAGCTAAGTTCAATGTGAAGGACGGTGCACAACCGGTATTCAAAAAGAAACGGAATGTCCCTTTCGCTGCTCTAGAGCAAATCAACAAAGAGTTAGATAGACTCGAACAAGCAGGTATTCTGTCAAAAACAGATTTCAGCGAGTGGGCAGCACCTACAGTCTACGTAAAAAAGAAGTCCAATCAAATACGAGTATGCGCAGATTTTTCCACAGGGTTAAACGATGCCTTGCAAGATCACCACTATCCTCTTCCAAGCCCTGAAGAAATTTTCAGTAAACTAAATGGTGGGAAATTTTTTTCTAAAATTGACCTCTCGGACGCATACCTTCAGATAGAGGTGGATGAAGAAAGTTCCAAATTGCTCTGTATAAACACCCATAGAGGGTTGTATAAATACAACAGA
Source organism: Acanthosepion pharaonis (assembly GCA_903632075.3). Taxonomy (NCBI): domain Eukaryota; kingdom Metazoa; phylum Mollusca; class Cephalopoda; order Sepiida; family Sepiidae; genus Acanthosepion; species Acanthosepion pharaonis. Next base: position 119,970 of record CAHIKZ030000525.1, on the reverse strand, counting down.
CTGGCTTTTGGAGTAAAGGTTGCGCCTTCAATTTTCCAGCAGGTCATGGACGCCATGCTGAGCGACCTTGACTACGCAATAGGCTATTTGGATGATATACTGGTTACTAGTAAAACTACGGCAGAGCACCGGAACCATATAATAAACGTATTCGAAAAGTTACAAGAATACGGTTTTAAGGTTAAGGAGGCAAAGTGCGACTTTTTCTTATCAGAGATTAAATACTTAGGGCACATCATAAATAAAGACGGTCGTCAGCCGGATCCAGAAAGAGCCAACGCGATCAGAAACATGCCGGCCCCAGATAACGTTCAAGCGTTCAGACCTCTCCCTCACACATTTCGACCCTAGTCACGACATCATAGTCGCAAGTGATGCAAGCTCGTACGGCATAGGTGCTTGCATATTACATAAACTGCCAGACGGTTCGCAAAAAGCTGTGGCTCACGCATCAAGATCTCTACTTCCAGCTGAGAAACAATATTCCCAAATAGAGAAAGAGGCTCTCGGGTTAATATTCGCTGTGACAAAGTTTCACAGATATCTACATGGTAGACGGTTCATATTGCAAACAGATCATAAACCTCTAATTACAATTTTTGGGTCTAAAAAAGGTGTGTTAGTCTATACGGCAAATAGACTACTTCGTTGGGGTACAATTCTTTTAAACTATAATTTCAAGATAGAGTTCCTAACAACCAAAAATATTTGCCATGCAGACAGTTTATCGCGACTCATTCCAAAAAATACAGAAATCTTTGAAGACTCCATCATTGCTACTCTAAGGACAAATTGTGAAATCAAAAACATGATCGCGAGTACCATAAGAGAGCTCCCAGTTACTTTGGCCGACATGAAAAGGGAGTCTCAAGAGGATGAATTCATTCAATCAATAAAAAGCAAAATTCGAAACAAAGACCCCAATGTGCCTGAAGTTTTCTCCCCTTGCGATGATGTCCTACTATATAATGACCGCGTAGTGATTCCAAACAGCCTACAAAGAAAAATCCTCAGGGATTTTCACATGCGACATCCGGGGAAGAACCGTACGAAAAGCCTCATGCGCTGCTACGTTTATTGGCCAAACATGGACAAGGACATAGCAGACATGATAGAAGCATGCAAAGGATGTGCGCTTACAGCAAAAGCTCCAAACAAGACATGCAAACCATGGCACAAAACAGATCATCCTTGGCAAAGAATTCATGTGGATTTTGCAGGGCCTATGGACAACATGTACTATCTCATTGTTGTGGATAGCCACTCAAAATGGTCTGAGGTCCTACAATGCAAAAGACCAACCACAAATTGCACGATTGGATTTCTACACGAGCTATTCGCGCGTTTTGGCGTGGTAGATTGTGTAGTTACAGATAATGGCACTCAATTCACATCAAGTGAATTTAGAGACTTCTGCAAGTCATATCAGGTGGACCACGTTACAACGCCTCAGTACCACCCTAGGTCAAATGGCCAGGCTGAAAGGTTCGTGGACACTTTAAAAAGGGCTTTAAGAAAGGCACTAGGCACACCGACAGATAGAGCATTGCAACAATTTCTGCAGGTGTATCGGATAACCCCTAATCTGAACACGCCTGAAGCTCGCCTGCAGAAACAATGTTCACAAGGAAAATAAAGTCTGTCTTCGACAAACTTATTCCACGGCAAGCAAAATTTTAAAAAACCGTATCGCCTCATAGGAAATATTTCAATCCTGGCATTAGGGTCTTTTTCAAGGTGTACAAGAACAATATGACATTCTGGGAAGTGGGCATCATAAAGCAGAGAATGGTATATATGGTCCAAGAACCAAAAAACATTCACAAGCGCCATTGGAACCAGCTCAGAAAATGCCGCTTGAAGGAATCGGAATCACTACAAAATAACTGTGACGAGCCGATCGACGTAATTTTCGATCACTTCGATCTCGACATGCCCCAAGTCTCTCCTGAAGTGCGACGCTCAGGAAGGAAAAGGAAATTTACTCAACTTACGTAAATCCCAAGAGGAAAAAGTATTAACAGTTTTATTTTTTTCTCCTTTTCAAAAAGAAAACTCTTTGGAAGGGGGGTATTGTGAGACCAGAAACTACCTACACAATAGACTATTCCAGGCCTCATAGCACCCTAGAGAGTGACAGAGAGTGATAGAGTAAGCTCCGCTTACACTATCTCTGTAACCTGTTGTTAATATATCTTTCTTACTTCTAATCCGTGTTCCGTGTTTTACTTCTGTGGTCCCAACTTTGGCCCCACATCAGAAACATAACAATATATAACTTTTCATGTAGGCACAAAGGACATGGGTCATTTAAAGACGTACAAGTTCTCATTTTTTAAAAATAATTTCCATTTTACTGTGGGTGTTTTATTTGTTTCTTTTATATGCCAAAAATATTTGGATAGGGATGTTTGGTTACGACCCACATTATTTTGAAGGAAGATAGATGTTGGCTCCACCTTATTTTAAAATAGATGAGATAGTACATTGGTAAACTATATATTCTGTGAGGCATTTATTATTCAATGAACAATTTATAGGATTCCTACTTTTACATAATTTTTCTTTACTATTATTTCTTATTTCTAGATCACTATTTTTTGGATTCTGGTTTAAGTATTTATTTAAAATTTTATTATTTTGTTTTTTTTATAATTTTTTCTAAATTATCACTACAACTATAAACTAATTTTAGGGCATTTTTATTAAAAAAATTTCTAAGCGGATTATTTCTAGGAAAACGTTTTCCAATTAAGTCTAGAAATTTATGTCCTAACTTACTACTACCCATTTGTTTGAATGGGGGGGGTGTACCAAATGACGGGTTTAGACAAACTAGCAGACAGAACATTCATCATTATGAAACCACTGCCAGGCTTTATTGGCGAAACCAACTCATAGGGTATGTGCTATATCCGAACTTACTGGCAGCCCGAAACAGCTGGAACTGTGATTCATTAGACTACACCACACGAATTGTGCCACTCCTTCAGGATCCAGTTAGCGATATCCTAGGTCCAGGTGTGGTGCTGTATTTATTATTGTGGTGTTAACAGACGCACACTGGTAGGTCCTCTGGTACCGTATCCCATGGAATTTAAAGAATGATGAACAGTGAAGTGGATATAAGCCTGGCAATTCCTGCATTGTAAGTGCATGGGATTCAAACCAGTATCGCTTGAGTGTTTCCGTAGATAATTCTAGTCAAACATCGCTGGTAAGGACCATTAAGGAGTTCGTTCACAGTAGTTGGTTAATGTCTTCCATCCCCTGTTCCCGGTAAGTACGTGACAATTTAGATGGAGAAATGTCAAATGCTGCATGCCACTGGCACCTATTATCAGTCAGGGTTCGAGCTGCAACATGCCATGCTACCTGAGTGAGTCAGGATTCATACCGACTTACCAGATATCAGAGAACAACTGATACTGGTTTGCGCATTTCCATGACGTCAACGTACGGGTAATATTAACCGTTTCCTTATAAGGAATTAATCGACATTCGTTGACCGTGCGTCCACGGGCCTCGGTGTACCTGTGTGATTTCGAATTACAATTAGGAACTGAGAAAACCAATTCCATTTGATTATTTGCAAATCAATAAGTAGAACCGTTCGCTATATCTGACCCACATGTTTCTTCTCAGTTATATATTCTTTCTAATTATCGATCTCTCTCCACTCCCATACTGAACAAGTGTGTTTCAGAGGCTTATATATGCTTATATATGCTTACATATGCGAAGATATTAGATCTATAGATGCTTAACAATTGCACTGGCATGACAGCGCAAAGGTAGGATACACGTGAGGATCGAACTCTGTACGCTAAATGTCTGCCAAATGGTAATCTGTTTAATCTATATTTTATCATAAAATTTACCAATTGCCCATCCGTCCGTCTGGCTCGATTTCATCTTCAGACCTTTTTCCCGGGAAGATTTTTAATTCTATTGCTTCAAGATTATTTGATTTTCTGCCAAACTCTAGTTGTTTTTAATTGTCATAAAATATAAAGTGTTATCGCCGCCATTATTTGCATTTACCTGACTAACAACTTATTCTTGTATGTATCGTGTCCCTTCAGGACGTGGGTGATAATAGATTTTCATAGAACTTATATTCCTTATAGATCTTAGCAACGTTTATCTCTTTACCATCCATGTTCTTAGCAACGTTTGTCTCTTTACTACCCATGTTCCGGAAAAAATTTAGGAAGGTAGCCTCGATCTATACTGCCTCCCGACCCATGTTCCGTTATCCATTCACACAAGCTCGTCAGGTAGGTGGTATTCTGCGTCCCCTTGTAACTCGATATGCCTTGTGAGTTTCACATTCTCCAAGCCCTCGTTCCTCATTATGCCAGCTGCATTTTTCTGTTTCGTTGTATACGTATGCTTTTTGTTTCCATTTTCCATAAAAGATATTATTGCTTACCTGACCCGCCCATAAAATTCTCAACATCCTTCTGTAGAACCACATTTCCGTTGCCTCCATTATTCTCTTCATCTATAAGGAAATCGCCCAGCATTCACTGCCATATAAGACTATTTATATTGCATAAAACTTCAGCTTTTTCTTTGTTTCTAACGAAATTTTCTTGTTTCTTAGTGTTGGATGTGTGGGTTTTCTACTGGATAGCTTCTCAGAATGGAAAATTGGAGAGTTGAGTTTGAAGTCCAGTCAGGTTCATTTACTTACGGGTAAATACCCTTGGGAAAAATATGAATTTATCTCCTACCAGCTATGGGTTAAACAGTAGGATATGTACTTGGAAAAATACTGTTATTAACAAAAAATAAAAATGGATTATTCTTATAATCCAAACATTGTTTCAGAAATAAATAACCAACAATATGTTGATAATCCGTAAAAAAACAATTCAATCAAGTCAGATTAAATTCGTTTCTTTCCACTTTCTACAGAAAAAGTATAAATATATTACGAAACTCTAATATCGGTTGAAGATTGTATATGTATAGATCTGTCACTGCCAGAAATCCATGTCTGAACACAGATAAATTTAATATTTTGTTGTGAAGTAATTCATGAAGTATTATAGACTTAATTTCTGTGTAAACTTCTGGGATTCAGAGTTTTCATTACCCTATTTAAATAACTTAAAGATAGTTATCGATTTAAGATTTTTTTTTATTTTATTTTGGTTAGAATTCTTATTCCAAAGCAAAAATGCTCTGTAGTTATTTCATATCTTCAGTTTGAAGAATTATCTAAAAACCTAATTACTCTGGGGATACCAAACCTATCGATATTCCTGATCGATGCATTCCCAACCAATTGTTGATCGTTGTTTGCCCTCGTGGTCAGCCTTAGGCAAAAAGCTGCAAAGGGAAAAAGGGGGCTTTGAAGAGCAAACAAAAATCATTGTCTTGAAACAAAAAGGCAGACGCAATTAATTTTCGGTATTTTTTTCTTGTTCTTTTTATTCTTCTTGTCGAATCGAGAGAAACATTAATAGTAATGTTAATATCAGTTGTTTCCTTATAAGGAAACATTCAGCATTCATTGACCGAGAAGGCAATACAGCTTTCGATTGAAATTTATAACAATTTTCTTTAAAAGTTTATTTCAAGAAAATAGGTTTCCCAAGTCCCGTAGCTTTTATCGCTCTTTTCAGAACTCATGGGGGGGGTATCTCCTAGCCTTCAATTTAAAATAGTATGGGAATGTCAACATTTTGATTATGTCATTATTTTCTCTTCGAGTTACATGTGATATCCATTTTAGTTGTTGCTGCTATTGAAAGTCACCAAGAGGTGTCTTTTATGTTATTTGGTACATTTCTTTGTTTATGACTATGTAGCGCCAGTGATCATCGAGGTAATGAGTACCAAGGGAATGAAATAGTCTAGCAAAGGTATAACACAATAATAATTTTTTTTTCTTCTTTTGAATTGATTTTTGGCAATGAGTTTTTATCGACCTGATACTCATTAGAATTAACGTTTAGTAGACAAGAATGCTGAAAAGAAGCAATAATTCTTCGCTAGAAGTCACGTACTTTAGGAGATTGTGAAGGACTTAAACTCCAATATTATAAGACATTATGATAGTGCAAGCATTAATGATCAAGGGAGATTGATTCTTTCATAAACATCCTTTTTCTCAAGCCTTTAAGTCAAAATTCTTATTGTAAATTCTAGAAATGGGGAAATTGGTTTGAAAAAGAATTTCCTCTAAAGAATACCCATTATATCAATTGTAGTTTTTATAATTTGATCTTCAAAAATCTGACATTAATCAAATTGTTTAGATGCTGTTATCACGCCTCAGAAAATCTGAACAAATCATATCGAGTAACTTTTATTCTCGATCGGTAATTTATATTTTCTTCAAATGGAAGAATCCTATTATAGAGACGCCAGATTTTATTTTCCGGCAAAACCAAGAGTCTTTCCGTCGGCACAAATCAGTGTTTTAGGATTTTTTTTTAATGTCTTCTTTAATTATATTCATTTCAAATGAGGAGTCGAAGAGAATGGAATGTATACAAGTTGAAACGATATTTTGATTTCGCTAGAAAATGTTTATCTTGACTCGGTTAATTTTTATTCATAGATGTGTATATTCCGTTTCAAAAGATAAAGCGTTTCTGTCTAAATGGAAACAAATAACTTCATGGTGTCTGGAACTAACCAAAATGTTTGCATCTCATGTGAATCTCTTCGCTATATTAAAGACTCAGAGATCTCAATTTCTTTCGAATGAGAAATGAGACAATGAGACAAATATATAGAATTTTTTTCTTATGTAGATGATACATGCGGGTTTATAAATCAACCTGCCAACTGCTAAAGCACTGAATGCGATTTTCAAATTGTGTGTGGAAGTATCAAATAACAGAAACATTACTAAGGAACGAGAATAGATGAAGAGTAATCAGGAGAACAGTAGATAACGATTGATATTGCATTTAAATTTATGAGGTTTAAAATTGACTGGAAAGCATGGAGCCGGAAGATAGTTCCACAAGCAAGAAGTGCGAGCAAATAAACTGTTAGCAGTTACGGTTATATCTAGCCAACACAACTGTAAATTGATGAAACCTAGTTGCCAGTTTAGTAATGGGATTAAATTCATAAAGCCATATATATATATATATATATATATATATATATATATATATATATATATATATATATATATATCAAGAAAAAATTATCGAAAACAAGGTTATAAATTATAATTTATTTCAACTGGTATGTTTTTTAACAACCGTCATCAGACCGAAATTACAATTGGTAATTTCGGTCTGATGAACGAAATATTATAAAAAAGTACCCGTTGAAATAAATTATAATTTATAACCTTGTTTTCGATTATGTGTTAAGTTTTTCTTTAATGTATATCATATTGCTCTGTATACTATACACTGAGCTCTTTTTATGGATACATCTTTTTAATATCTTATATTAAAAAAGACCTAGTCGGATTATCCTTTCGAATTACGGATTATATATATATATATATATATATATATATATATATATATATATATACTATTTACATTGTTTGGCCTGTCATCCTCATGTTTGTTGGCATATTTATCACAACATTTCGGCCGTTGTACACCCCGGCCTTCTTCAGGTGGTTGGAATGTCGAACTGAACTCTTTATTTCGCTCGCTGGGGTAGACTGTTCTAGTTACACGTTCCAACCACCTGAAGAAGTCCAGAGTGTACAACGGCCGAAACGTTTTGATAAATACGGCAAAAAAAAAAAAATGACAGTCTGAACAATGTAAATAGTGTACATAACTCCTCATCTCAGAAATATATATATATATATATATATATATATATATATATATATAAGAGTGGACAATGGTATCAACACCAAGCGGTGACAGTCTGTTCAAGTTTACCGGCTTCCCAATAACCGCTAGGATATACAACAGACCTTATTGCATCATTGACCAGCATAAACAGTCGAGTTAAAACAAAAGAGACACGGTCAAAAGATTACGTTCAACCATGAAACAGACTACCGCCTGTTTCTATTGACTCCAGTGTCCGCTCTTACACACACTCTATCCCTGATATATATATATATATATATATATATATATGTGTGTGTGTGTGTGTGTGTGTGTGTGTGTGTGTGTGTGTGTGTGTGTGTGTGTGTTTGTGTGTGTGTGTCAGATGGTTTTGAAAAATTCTCGGTCCGACCTACTTCTTGAAATCTGATAAAATTATGAAACATCAGAATTTATGAAGAGAAACTTCTTCTTTATGGCGACGAAGGATATTTTCTGCCAACTTCACGTATCCATGTCGATTCTACAGCGTGCAACACTGGGTTCACGCATTGATACAATTACTTCGTCGTTCACTCTCTTTGAGAATGGTATTCGAGCACAAATGTTAAAAGCAAATATTTGGTTGGTAGAATAACGGAAGGCTGGCCCAATGGGTTTAAAGAAAAGAAAAAAAATCATTACAGATTCACTCTGAGACGTGCATGATAGGTGAGGAATTCTGGCCTCCTGGACTATCAAATTTCTTTTTTATTTTTCTGCATTGACCCCCTATTGTTGGCCTACTTTTGATGATGCAGGCTCTTAATTATGACACAGTTACTAATCTTAATGTTCCCTGCGGGACTGGAAAGCCTCTTTGCTTTCTGGACGAAATCAATATATATATAGTTTATAATAAGAAATGCAAAAAGAAATTGATTTACGTGAGTACAAGCGGGTGTTCGAGGAAGTTTATACGAACAGAAAACTCACTGTCACTCAATGAGGAACTACAATGATGTTCTACGTAAGTAAGGAATGAAGATAAGTAAACTGTTTTAGGCTGCGAATAGTAATGACATCCAAACGCGCGCACACACACATATACATACATATATCTATATGAACACACAAGTGGTTATTCGCATCGCATATATGTGCATTAAAGAAGTGATGACTATATGTTTATATAACAAAATTATAACAGGACTTGGGTTTGTGTCTATGCAATGCAAAAGAGTCAAGTTTATATATATATATATATATATATATATATATATAGTTTCGTTGTAGGCTACATTTATGGATAAAAGTGCTCAATGTCAAGGATAGAGCGTATGTAAATATAAAAGTCATCACTGGTCTGTACAAAGAAGAATATGCAATGTTATCGGTACTGACGTGGCACCTCGCATTCATTCCCTTTCCCACCGCCCGTATCGTATCTTGCCTGTGTGGCAATTGTTCTAATGATGTTTCCCGCTTTGGTATCTTGGCTTCACTATTATAAGCATAGTTCTAGATTGACAGCAAGGTTACATTATGTTACTGTTAACATCGCCTGATTTAACCGTAAATTCTATGCTAATAGTTTCTTCCTTCAAACCCTGCCTCAGCTTCTTGTTCCCGATTTTCAAAAAAATAAATATAACGTCAATCGTCATCTTTGAATCCCAGCACTTTTATTGTCCGTTTTTCTCAATAACGGTTCTTTTATCCTCAGTAACCACTTACATCTTAGAGGCTTTAGTACTTTGCTTGGAGTGAGATGATTTTAATCTTTGCAGTATCTTTCAATATATGTGACTTGTCCTGTGGCAGAAGTAGTTGTGCACTTCCCACCGACACTTTTGTGTTTCAATCTAATTAATATGAACAATTCCAATGAAGAAATGACTGTAAAAGAACAAGTATTGTAACGGAACCTATTACTGTTCCATTTTTCTCTCACACATACGCACACGTACTATAATCTTTTTTTTTTTTTGCACACAAACACGCCATATTTTAATTTCTTGTCTCTTTCTTCACTCTCTCTCTCTCTCTCTCTCTTTCTCTCTCTCTTTGACGTATTTAATAAACTTGATTCATTCTGGAAAACCGTCAAGAAGTCTTCAAATGGAGTAAGCGTCTCCTGTTTTCACAATTCTGTTTTTTCATGGAAATAAGCATGAAGAACCTTTGCTATTAGGAAGTTCATTTTTATTTTGATCGCTTTCAAAATCATTTGATTGATGTAGCGCCTTGGGTTCATCCTCTGCATGTTTTTCGTTTCTTACAAGAGAAACATTCTACAGGATGCGATGAATAAACTGTCGTCTAAATGACGCAAAAATGAAAATAACACTGACATCTCATTCTAACAGATACATTTACCAAAATTACACAAAAAATCTTGGAATATTAAAGAGTAAATTTATTCAATATAATCGCCATTGTCTTCAGCCATGGCCTCCGGATGACTTCGGAATCTCCTGCAACTCTTCTGGGCGGTCTCCTTGTTGGCGAATGTTTCCATAATCCTTGCCTTCAGTTCATCTTTGGTGTTACAAGGAATTTTGTTGGTCTCACGCTCAACTGCGCCCCACACGTAATAATCAAGGGTGTTGCAGTCTGGGGGGTTAGGTGGCCAGATATAAGGGGTGATGTGGTTGCAGAAATTGTCTGACAGACATGATTGGGTTCTCCTGCTTGTGTGGCATGGTACAAAGTCCTGTTGCCAGAAAAAGGGTCTTCCAGCAGCCACACTCTTAACCCAGGGTAGTACTACCGCCTCAAAGTAATTAATGTAGGCCTCTGTCTTGAGTCTGAGGCCCTCGTCAACAAATCCGGGAATTCTTTTCTCATCAGAACGAACAGAATGAGTTTTCTGAGGTGCATGTATCTTCGTAATCACCATTAGACTCATTCAACTCTTTCCAAATGCTCTGCATTGTTATCAGATTGACACCCAAGCATTCTGAAATGTCCGTATTGAAGTTTCTGGCTTGTATGCCAAGCAATGCTGTATGTCGTTTTCAAATTTTTGGCGCAGTGAATTGCGTTATGGTGCATTTTTTGTTACCGTCAGTACCTATTTGACCCTACTATATTGTTCAGTCGACAAAATCAAAAACAAATAATACGCATGCGGGAAATTAAAAATATAAAATGGCGAACGTTTACCCACCACACACTGTACGTTTAATAAGTTGCTATATTTCCTCTGCTATTCTTTCAGTCAAGATTTTTTTACATGAACGCTGTATATGCTATTGGTCTGTAGTTTTGACTTTTGTCAATGGATTGATATGCCTCTCATCTTTTAGTCTATAAACTTTTTCTTCGGGCAGTTTGACAACTACTGACTCAATTTATCGTGGAAGTATGTGGATTTTATTGAAGCCGTATCCGTGGATTCCTTCGTGACGTAGTTGTTTCTAATTGGCTATTTCTGAAAGACGCAGTGGTTGTTCTTTTCTTTTATTTTATCTTCATAGAGTAGATAAATTTCACGCAATTTTCTTTCCTTCTTCAATACGAGGCCATATTTAATTTTCATATTTTCTTCCTACGTATTTTCGTCTCTCTTTCGCCTAGTTTTATGTTTTGTCTCCTGTCATTCTCATCTTTGTTGCCATTCATGTCTATCTACAATGTTCCATCGTGGTGTTGGAACACGAGAGAGTATACCCAACATATTTTGCAAACCTTTGTCTATGCCATCTCAGTTTTCTTCCTTTGGCAATATTTTTCTTTATTTTCTCTCTCGCGGTGAATATAAACTTCCGTTTTATTTTGTATAAATGCTATAATGTGGCGCTTTGTTCTGTTCTTTTTAGTCATGTCTTTCAATAATTCTGCATTTCTGGAGTTTGAGGAGCTTTTTTTAATCTTATTTTCCAAGTTCGTGTGCTATGTACGCCAGGCGTACCTTTTTCCTAACAATCTTTCTTTTCCCTCTATTGTCCGTCTTGCATCTGCATATATCACCTTAGTCACATTCGTCGTTAATTTCAATATATTGGAGAAGTTTGTTAACATTTTCGGTTTATGGTTTTATTTTTCTCGTTCATATTTTAAGATAAATAAATAAATACATTTTTGTTTTTCCTGTATCGTTCTGGAGATTTTTATTTGATATTTTTCCTCTTCTATGAGGATGATAGTCGCTTCTATTCGTTGACGTTTCTTTTTCAGAATTTTGCGTTATCTAACTTTATTTTCAATTTTCTTTTTATTTCTTGTAATATTCTATTCAATTTCTCTACTTGATCGATAAGTTACTTTACTGGCTCTGTAGTTTTTCTACGACCTTTTCCTTTAATAGAAAAGAATACATAGTATTCAACCAGCACTACATTACAAATTTATTATTCTTTCTCTTCCATCTTTTTTCCCCCTGACGAGCAATCACTGAACAGCGACTGGCCTTCGAGTAAGGACAAGCAGAAGTGCAGTCATCAAGGCAGAGGCGGGCGAAGCAGTCCCGCCCATTGGATAAGGAAACGCCGCACATAACGCTCAACCTTGTATTTGTGCTCCATGTATTTTCATTGTAATGTTTGTGCGTTCCAAGAGAGTCGTGTAAGGTCGTAAATGAACCAATATAACATGTTGGTTAAACCTGATGACATTCACGCTAACTTTGAAAACCAACATCAACCCTTAACACGCGTTGTAACAATTTTCGGCCATGATTTGAAATAAGTGTTTGCAAACCAAATGAGCTGAGGGTGGGTATTGCAAACACACTTACTTTGTACAATTGCGACAATGGCTAAATCCCTACTTAAAATTATGTTGCGTATGATGTGCGGATGTAAGATGGTATATATATATATATATATATATATATATATATATATATATATATATATATATATAGCGAGAGAGACAGGCAGACAGACGGGCGAGAGAACAGCATTTGAGCCTAGGAATCCCCATTGCGAATAGGGGCTGTCTGTTTGACACCTCAACGATCTTCAGACCATGTGTCATTACTCATTTTTTGTACACTATATATAGCCCAATGGCGGATTGCTTTGGAAGAAACGATCCCTTGACATTTCTTTTGTTGCCAGCGTTAGGTTATTTAAGATCATGATATTTATTTTTCATATATTTATCTATTATTTAAAATTTAGCCATATAGTTTATTTATTTCCTTGCTTTGTATATTCTATTCTGCAGATCTAAATTTTGCTGTTTGCGGTTTAAAGTTTAATTGATTTTTATGTTATGGGTTTTATTTGATCATTCTTATTCATTTTGTGGTTGTTGGTAGCATAGTAGAAATTTGTTTTCATTTCTGCATTTTCAGATTAGCTATGACCTTTTGTTTTTTTAATTTGTCTTAATATGGGAACGTAATTATCACTATTTTTCAATCAAAGGTTATATAGTTTTGAGGTATTGCTCTAAGTCTTTGTTGTTGTTCTTATTGTGCATGTTATTTTTGGTGTGTTTTTGTCTGTGTTTTGAGCCTCCACATATATATGTTGATGTGTTTATGCTATTTGTATATTTTTGCTTTTATATTATTTTATTCTTCTCTCTTTCTAGGGATTTTCAGTACAAAATAAATGCCTAAAAATAATATAACAATAATAATTATCTTTCTAGATCAATAGAAACTTCTAAACAAAAGATTCAAATATGGAGTCGAAAACAATTCCTACTACGCTACCTACAAATTCATCATGATTTCAATGACTAAACAACTGAGAATTCGTAACCTAAATCGATAAACTTTATTTCATATACCATACCAAAAATTTGAAATAGAGAAAGTATGCCAAAAATTAATAACATAAAAAAATAACAAGTAAACAATTAATAAATAAATAACAAATACTAATAAATACTAATAAATACTAATAAATACACAGAATAAACAAATTTAGAGACAGAACTAAATATAAAGAATACAAGCTGTCAACATAAACGAGATAAAACCGCTTTCCACTTTAGCCCTCAAGTTGCTTATAAATAAAGCCCACACAAAAATGAGTAACACGAGGTGTGTTCATTCCTTAAGATGTGAAACTATCATTAACTATGGAGTATTTCTATGTGCACACCACACACACACACACACATAAACATTAATTTTAATACAGTGCAATTTTATATATGTTTCATTATTACTATCATTATTATTATTATTATTACTCACAACATTATTGTGTTTTTTTGGGTTTTTTTTTTTTTCACCTAATTATTAAGTCACTGGATACTCTTATAATAAATTCTTGGCTTTCAACGAGTGACATCCCGTATGATTATGATCACGCATGCTAGTATCTTCGTGTGGGAGTTTATAATTCGGTCTTACTGTTCATAGCGGGAGGAAACAAATGATAAAGGAACTGTTTAAACAAGTATCCGTTGCCAAATACAACGACCCCGCTGAGTCGTCCACGAAGAGAGGAAATTAGTAAGACAGCTTGCTTTTCCTATACGCGTACAACGATATCCTGGCTCGCTGTTGTAATGACATCAACGCCTGCAGTGAAGGCTGTCCGAGGGAATAGAACACGCGATGCGACAAGGAGTGGTCGCTTTCACAGAAAGAGATTGCTGCATTTACAAGGGATGTTATTAAAAGCTATCTCATCTTACTTTTCAGTGAACAAATTGTTCATACATTTTTTTCATTGCTGGTGTAACAAATGCTTGTTCTATGCTGAGTATACGGAGGCATAGTGGTATAGTGGATAGCAGCTCGGATTAAGGAATTGGAGAGCCAAGTTCGAATTCCAGTCGAATCTATTACATTCACTTACGTGCTAATACCCTCCAGCTATGGGTAAATAGAGGAATAGACTGGGTTCTATAGCCTTGGATGGCAACTGGTCTAGTAAAAGGACAACTCTGAATTCTGCGGAGGGTCGTTTGGAGACCTTGTGGTACGTAGTGCACCAGGTCCCTGTATTCTGCATAAAGCCTTCACCACTATCATCATATCATATGTGCTGGTGTCTGGTTCCTAGGAACTAAGCTGCTTGACTCTCATACGTCGAATACGACGGGAGAGTCCACCAGATATATATATATTTGTCTATATCTCTGAAATGACGTTATAATTTCTTGCATTATTTACATTATTCGAACTATTATCCTCATCTTCATGGGCATATTCACGTTTCCAGGCGACAGCAGTGGTGAATCAAAACTTGTTGAGTTAAATAGAAATAAGTGAGAACATCAGGAAGAGGCATGGCACGTGGAACTAGAACAATCTATGATGAAATAAAGCGTTTGGTTCGAAATTCCAACCACCTGAAAAAGCCCGGAGAGTACAACGGCAGAAATGTTGTTAACATACCAATAAAGATGAGGATAACAATCCGAACGAATAATGTAAATAATGTGTGTATTAGGTATATATATATATATATATATATATATATATATATATATATATATATATATATATATATATATAAGGTACGTTTTTAAACTGAAAATAGTACGGACATATGACGCTAATATTTATGAGCATTGTTCTTTGGGGAATCAGTGTATATGACAAAGTGAACTATAACTTATGGCCCACCAGAAATGTGATAGGATCAATATTTTTATGCTAGAAACTGAAACATTGAAAAACACCTCCTATACATAAAGAGTGCATATTAGACTCGCTCCACCCATTTCAGAAGAGCGTCTTCAGGAGAAAAAAATGTCTTTTGCGTTATTATGCATGTAATCTTTAAAGCAATCTATATGTACAAACAAAACATTTTAAAACCACTTTAGAAAATATTGCTGTATATATAAAAAAATATCCAGTGGAAGTACAGCTAAGTATAATGATCCCAAATGGTGAACATATCCTGAATGATAAAAGTAATTGCATTAGAAAACAAAACCGAATTATAAATTTATAAAGAAAGACAACATCTCAGTATATTTGAGCAAAAACATTCTCTTCATGAGTGGGGTTTCATAATCTTTTACATTTCTTTCTTTGTTAGTTTCCAACTGATTAATGATATGCGTTTGTTGAGGTATTTGCAGATATTATGGATTCCCTCCCAGTCACTGTTCTGCCTTCAATTTATATAACCTACCCAACAATCTTTTATAAATGGATGACAGAAGCGGGAATGGGAAAGGTGATGAAACGACAAAGCTTACTACAAAGGATAGGAAGGGTGTGGGAAGAGCAGTGACCGCACATGTACTGAATGGACACGTCACATGGAAGAAGTACCGGTGAGCTTTTTCGGTACTTTGTTACAACAACAACAACAACAACAACAACAAATAATTTCAGTCGAACAATAGAACAAAGCAGGAATACTGATGGAAGGTAAACCAGAAAAAGAAGAGTTAATCTTTGATCCATTGTGCGTCCTTTTGATTCAAAGAGAGAGTAAAAGAAAGAAGAAAAGTGACACATTAAAATTTGAATTCTCAAAATTTGGGATTTAAGAAAAGTTGCCATTGGTGCACTTGATATTGTCACTGACAGAATGGAAGAATGGGTAAAGAAAATGTGTATTGATTGACCAATTGGAATTGTTGCAGAAAGGAAGTCTCTTAGGAATGGCAAGTAAATATACGAAAATTGGGTTTGGTAGAAATCATTGTCTAAGGTAAAATTGACTACGATACTGGAGACGTTAACTTTGTATGTAAGAGACCAATGTATTCATGGCCTTTTTCTATGGCATTACATATGGCCAGGCATAGATAGATAGATAGATAGATAAATAGATAGATAGATAGATAGATAGATAGATAGATAGATAGATAGATAGATAGATATGAATAGCAGCACTGTAGAACGTCTGTGGAGTATACGCACAGACTCACAATACTAGTTGTTCCTGTGGTATTAATAAGTAGGTTTCTACGTGGCCATTTCTCTAGCCACACTCCCAATAATCTCCCCAATACTAAGCACTATCCCCTACAGAAAATATGACACATATATATATATATATATATATATATATATATATATATATATATATATATATATATGATCTCTGTATGTGTGTGTGTGTGTGTGTGCTATCCTGTCCGAAAAGTATCCCATCATTTTCAATGTGAAGTGAGCCGGTTGCGCCAATTCGAAGCGGCCTTACCGTGCTGGCATGGACAACGAAATAACCCTTTTAGTGAATTTGTGCCACATTCACGCTGAGCCTGTGAGATGATTGTCTATTTTTCGGGCAGTTCTTTTTTCTAAAAATCCGCATCATTCCAATCTGTGGCCCCCCCACTTCAGTCGTTTTAATTTCTGGCTTTATGCTTCTTACAAAGCCACCCGATGAAACGCTGTGGTTGAGATTAAGGAGAACGTGGTGAAGATTTTACAGACAGTTGTGAAACAAATGGAAGGGACGCTGGAAGAAGTAGGTGAAACTCACTGGAAACTTGGGACAAAAGAGAAACGGGTGGGGGGATCTATTTTAAGAAATACCATTATGCATTTTTTTTCAGTCATTTGACCCCAAGCAAAGCGAGAATGCCACTAGTACACAGGGAGTTACAGAGAGTGCAGGTGAGAGATAAGACTTGTTATAAGGGGCACCGAGGAAAGGATAAAAGCTGTACGGGGTTCAAGAAGATAGAAGATAGCGATTGACGTTGCATTTGAATTTTTGAAGATTGTAGCTATCAGGGAAACAAGGAAACGGAAGGGAGTTCCACGGGCGGGAAGTGTGTAAAAATAAACTGTTGGAGTAAAAGTGGCGGTTACATTTACTTAATTCAACAGTAAAAGGGTTTGGCTTAAATGCCAATTTAATAAAACACGCGTATAGTCCGGGCACCAGTGAAAAAAAAGCCCATCAGAGCAGTAACCATGAAAATATTTTTAGAAAAGACAGAAATGTCACGTCGGTGAGAATGTGACCGAAGCTGAGATAT
Organism: Acanthosepion pharaonis; assembly: GCA_903632075.3. Lineage (NCBI taxonomy): Eukaryota > Metazoa > Mollusca > Cephalopoda > Sepiida > Sepiidae > Acanthosepion > Acanthosepion pharaonis. The sequence goes on along the minus strand of CAHIKZ030000525.1, from coordinate 102,346 downwards.
CAAATCGGGATCGATAACATTACAGATCCTTTTTGGTGTTTTGTCAAGAACCTCGAAATGAGTAACAGAAGAGATTAGCAGTGACAATATACGATGGACGAAGCACAAGGTCAACGATTATTAGCGAATTTGTCTATCAATCTATAAATAAGAACTGCAGAAGTCGGGCTGTGGCTTTAGATATCTCGAAGGCTTATTTGGTTTGGCATGCTGGCCTTCTTCTTAAGCTCAAGAACCAATATTCCTCTGGCCGAGTATTTCACTTGATTTAATCGTTCTTAACAAATTGTGTAATGAAATTTGTGTTGAACGGTCAGGCTTCTAGATTTTTCCCATTAATATGGCGTGACCTCCACCCCGAGCATTCTCCTCAGACCTACATTGTTTTCTACTTTCATCAACGGCCTTTATTTATACTGATAACACAATTATCTGCCCCTGTTATATATCTCGAGATTCTGGATAAATCTAAAGAAAGGACTAGATTGGCAACTAGGTTTCATCATTTTACCATTAAAATAACTAAGATGGAACCGAAAATTCTATTCTAATACATTTTTTCACGCATTTCTCACCTGTAGAACTTTCTTTCGATTTCTTGCTGGTCTGCCACAACGTCCCTTCAAAAATACAAATGCGATCTCAATCGCCATCTTCCGTCTTCCTGAATCCTGCTTTTTGTTGTTCTTTCTCCTCACCAAAGTCTCTCCTGCTTTCTTTTACTCTCAAGTAATCCCCTTGCGTCTTAGTGACATTATCACCTTGCTCGGGATGAAATGATAAAAAAATCTATGAATATTAGACTAAATTATTATTGAACTTTCTTTAACTAAAGCGTATTCATATTTACAGGAACACTGTGAAACATAACGAAAATTTATCAGCAAGTGGGTTAAGAGACATACGCATTTGCATTCTAGTAAAAGCTCTGTATTTTATATTTTTAGGTTACCATTTAACCATGATAATGTAAAGCAACTCCAGGATATTAATCTACCCGACTTGTTCAGCATATTACATTTCTGATACATAGATGTGAACATTGATATATATATATATATATCTAACTCCAAATGCCATAAAATCTGAGGGAAATAACCCACAACTAAACATATGTTTCCACTTCGGCTTTCACATAAACAATGACTGTTTTATGAACTGGTGAATGATTGTGAAATTGACAGCGACTTAGGACATTAGTTTTATTGATGGTTTCCATTTCATTTGGACTGATTTTACAATTGTTGAATCAAAACTGATTTTACTTACACATCTGCTCTATATTTTGTAAGGTCTTCATCGTTTATTTACTTTCATTGTCTCTGGAGTTTTAATCATCTCATAGGAAATTTACCAAACATACAACCAATCAATGTGTAACAAAATACCGCATTTGATGACATAAAAACATCATTCAATCATTACGTTTAAAATATGATGGAGTTTTATGCCATTTTTAATAAAATATCGATACCTTATATTCTACCAAATATATGAAACTTATTTAATAACAGACAAGACACAATTTTTTATATGTAATATAATAGAAATGGAATTAAGTTACGTACAGATATTGGCAAGCAACAGCGTCTGGGTAAACATTTAACTATCAGGTACCTACGTCTATAAGAACAGATAAGTATATTTTAATGATTTTCTTTTTATAAAAACGAATGTTTTATATTCTTCCAAATATATTTACCATGTTTGATGACGTCAAAGCTTTTCCAACCATTTAACATTACCAGAGAATTAAAATATTTTGTAAATGGACAAGCGAGTTCCCATGCCATCAAATATGTGTACTGCAATTGATGGCATAAAGGCATTCTCATTTAGGTTTAATATTTCCTTTTATAGAGTTCTATTAGACAGAATACTGGTAGTCTATGGGGTAAAAATTCGTCTACCGGATAGCTCATCTACTGCGTATCTGACAATATTAGGCCAGAACAATATTTTGTATAGTTTTTAAGTTACAAAGATAATGTTTAGAGATTTAGACATAAATTTATCCAAGCACATATGGACCATTTTGTGCCATTACATTTCGCCATTGACGTAGTTTCATGATTCCATCTTCCAGAAGTTGGTATCTTTCTGGGTGATAAACTTATCTAAGTGTTTTTATAGGCTTCCATAAATTTGAAGTTCTTCCTGTTAATAGTAAGGATTGGGAAGTAAAGATTGGGAAGTAAGGATCGAAAAGTAATGATTGGGAAGTAAGAATCGAACAATAAGGATTGGGAATTAAGTATTGGGAAGTAAGGATCGAAAAGTAAGGAATTGAAAGTAAGGATTAGGAAGTAAGGATCGAAACGTAAGGATTGGAAAGTAAGGATCGAAAAATAAAGATTGGGAAGTAAAGATGGAAAAGTAAGGATCGAAACGTGAGGATTGGAAAGTAAGGATCGAAAAACAAGGATTGCGAAGTAAGGATCAAAAAGTAAGGATTGGGAAGTAAGGATTGAAATGTAAGGATTAGGAAGTAAGGATCAAAAACTAAGGATTGGGAAGTAAGGATGATATTCGTGTTAATAGGAAGTTGATTACGCTATCTAGAGCATGATATCGTAGCCAAGCTAGACCAGTTTATGTCAAGACTTCTAAGTTTTTTTCTTTGGTGGGGGGAAGAGGAATTGTGTACGCCATCAAATACATGTACTCTATTTAACAGCAACCCTCTACACAAGTACAATCCCCATTTAATTAAATTGATCTTTTAATTAAGTACAATACTAATTATCTATCTGGGTAAACATTAACCTATCATATATTTCAACTTTGTATACAATACCTGAGCATGAGCCATTTGGGAGGGGGGGAGAAGACAGTAGCTTCTCTCCCAATAAATATCTTAACTACTGTAATTGATGATTATTTGTAATTTTTTTAACCTTCTTTATAAAAACATGTAGACTTTGTTGAGCAGATTTTCACTGTAACACTATTGAGCAGTCACTTAGCTTTATAAGTTTAAAGCATAAAGCTCGTGTGATTAGTGTCATCCTTGGCTACTTATTGGTAAGACTAATTCACATGGAAAACTAATTTCCAAATGGAGATGGTGAGAGATAAATAATATAACTATAGCAGACAAATACAAGGTGTGTGATTACTGTCGCAGAATAATTTCGATACAACTCGATAAAGCCTATCTAAATTTAATAAAGTGCTATATAAAATAGAGACTAGTTCCTCCCTTTGCTTTAATGATGGCAACAACCTGATATATTCTGAATCAAGACCCAATGAAATAAAATCCTTCGTTTCTTGCAAGGCAAATCGATAAACCAGTAAGAGGTAACTAAATCATTGGCTTTCTGTAAAACAATGAACCAAAAACACTTTCGCTTGGTTTTATGCAAAGCACTGAACCAGACAAATGTTATAAAATCCTTGGCTTTCTATAAAGCAATATACCAGAAAAATGTTACTTAATCCTTGATTTCCTGTAAAACAATAGACCAAAAATACGTTACTTAATCAAAGAATAGTTTCCAAGACACAACTCAGTTTCGCCACATATGTAAAATATATGAGGCTTCGAAATTGTCAATGATTTGGAATAAATTTTATGTTAAACATTGGAACTGTGTAGAGGGAATCTTTTTTTAAGGTTTGTGAAAAATTCGCATTTGTGTAATTAAACATTTTATTTTTTTAAATGTATTTATTTTTTCTTTCGATATTTTATACCGGGTTTCGTTGAGCCTCGTGTAAATTAGCAAATTTATATTAATCTGTCAATTCTGGTCCCTCTTTCAAACATTTTCTGCAATGGCGATTCTATCTTTCTTGTTTATCATGACTGTGTATGCAATACGCCTAAATAGGGAGGGTTAGTGATGTCAGCGTGTTAGAATCTGAGAACTGCTCAGGGGAATTTGCAATGAAACTTGTTCACATAAAAAATATTAAAGATGTTGTGCCATGAAAGGAAACTTGATGCATAGAACGTGGCGAGTCATGGGGGAAAGATTGTAACAGAGAGGGCTTCAACTGTTTGTCGGTCGTGGGGGGGGTCAAATCTGGTTTAACGGGTGGGAAGCAAGAAAACTGCAGAGATAAAGCGGTCAGGAAAGGTTTGAAGGCAGTATCGAAGAAAGAAAGAAAGAAAGAAAGAAAGAAAGAAAGAAAGAAAGAAAGAAAGAAAGAAAGGATTAAATAAATTATGAGCAAAAAAGAAAAGATTAAAAAGAACAGGATGTGCAGGTAGTGTGATGGTTATCGACGCGGAAAGTGAAATTAAAAAAAACGATTTCAAATTCGTGTCTATTGCATTCACGTGCTAATTCCAAAAGAAAAGGCATGAACCCATCTCTCCTCCATTTCCAAAACTATGGAGTAAATAGCAGGGCAGCATGAAGTAGAGTTGAATGGCAACCACTCGAAGACAAAGAAGGAACGAAAGAAAGAAAGAATAAAATATTACAAAGAAAGAAGAGAGAAAGAAATATTACAAAAAAAGAAAGAATGACCGAACGAAAGAAGGAGACAAAGAAAGAAAGAAAGAAAGAAAGAAAGAAAGAAAGAAAGAAAGAAAGAAAGAATGATACAAAAAAGAACGAAGAGTCAAAGAAAAATGTTACAAAACGAAAGCGGGAAAGAAATATTACAAAGAAAGAAAGAAAGAAAGAAAGAAGAAAAGAAAAAATATTACAAGAAAGAAAGAAGAGAGAAAATATTAACAAAAGAAAGAAAAATGAAAGAAAGAAAGAAAAATGAAAGAAGGAAAGAAAGAAGAAAGAATGAAAGAAAGAATAGAAGAAAATGTTGCAAAAAAGAAAGAGTGAAAGAAATATTACAAAGAAAGAAAGAAAGAATAAGAAAAGAAAGAATAAAAGAAAGAAAGAGAGAAAGAATTAAAATAGATATTAATAAAAGAAAGAAATAAGGGAAGAAAGAAAATCTTACAAAAAAGAAAGAAGAGAGAAATAAATAAACGAATAAAGAAAAAAAGAAAATATTAAAAACAAAAAAAGAAATATTACAAAGAAAAAAAAGAAATATTACAATGAAAGAAAGAAAATATTAAAAGAAAGAAATATTCTGAAAAAGAAAGAAAGATGAAAGAAATATTACAAAGAAAGAAAAAAGAAAAAAAAAGAAATATTGTAAAGAAAGAAAGTGGATGTAATATACGGAAAACAACATGTCGATTTTTTCTGGAGACAAAAAAGAACTCAAGATTGGGATCGAAATTCGTCCACATCGTTTTCCTTTTTTTCACTGTTCTTTAGATTTCTTCTTTTGCTTTGTCTTTTCTGTTAGTTAAACTTTATTTGTTTATCGGTTTATTTATTGTCTTATTTACTTAATTTCTTCTTTATTTCTTCCTTTTTGATTTTCAATTTATCTTTTCCCTTTCCCAAAACTACCACCGCATTTGGCGTAACACGCTTTTTGTGTCTGTCTCCATGTTTCGGCCTTGATTCACGAATGAAATTAATTAAAAACAAATGATAATAATTTTTTCTTGTTAAATGTTTTAAGGGAATTTTTTTCAAGCCTCTTCTGTGAAAACAGGTTCGTCATTACTTTCTTACTGCATTCTGTATCTCCTGCCATCGCCAAATTGGCGTTTTCTATCCAAACACAAGCACAAAACAAAGATGCACACACACACGCACACACGCACACACGCACACGCACACGCACACGCACACGCACGCACACTCACACAAATATGACTATAAAAGCTTACATATCCATTCAAATCTACACATGCTCACACGTACACATTTACGTGCATAATACACATAATCAAACATATATACACACATATATAGACGTATACAACGACACACACATACATTCATTCATTTACGCACACATACACAAGCATACGTACAGACATATATAACATAATACCTGCATAAGATTAAACTCACTTTCATCACCCCCACCGCGACTTGATACTCGCTCATAGGTTTTTGATTAACACTCCGAGTTTACTGATAAACTATGAGTTTTTTGCTCGCTAGTCACTCATTAAAATTCATAAGTCTTCTGCTGAATCACTTATGAAATTTATTCTTCAAAGAGTAAAATAAAAAATGAAAAGGCTTAGTAACTATGAGTATGTCATATTAAACAACTCTACAAGTCATAAACATTGTTACTATTTGTACACAATTAGTTTTTAATCTGTTCATATCTCTGAGATTACTTGCATTATTTACATTATAAGGACTTTTATGCTCATCTTCATAACGTTTCGGCCGTTCTACGCTCCGGCCTTTATGTCTATGTCTCTCTATATATCTGTCTATATCTCTGAGATGAGGTATTATGATTACTTGCCTTATTTACATTATTCGGATTGTTATGCTCATCTTCATTGCCATATTCACAACGTTTCGGCCGTTCTACGCTCCGGCCTTTATGTCTATGTCTCTCTATACCGTTGTACGTTCCGGCCTTCTTCAGATGATTGAAATTTCGAACCCAACCATTTATTTCGTTCACCGGGGTAGATTGTTCTAGTTCTATGTGCCATGCCTTATCCGGGTGTCTCACTTATTTCCCTTTAACTCTTTACACGTTTTGGTTCTTCACTGGTATTGAACGCGCATCTCTTTTGGTCTAATCACTGGATCTAACCAACGTCTTTATTAACTGGGCCATGTGTCCTTGAGGACATCTGTCTATGAATTTTGGGGATTTATAAAACTAATTACTGAACAACCTTTTTACCAAGCTATGGGCAAATATTCAATTCAGACAGTATAAAAATACATTTTTATCGTAAAAATACCAGTTATATATTTTTATATAAATAAAATTACCAAAGATATATATTTATAGTAGAATTACCAACAGTAGATTTTTAGTATCTGTCTATATTTCTGAGATGAGGTATTATGTACACTATTTACATTATTCGGACTATTGTCCTCATCTTTGTCGCCATATTTATTTCAACGTTTCGCACGTTGTACGCTCCGGCCTTCTTCGGGTAGTTGGAATGTCGAACTTTATTTCGCTCACTGGGGTAGACTGTTCTAGTTCCACGTGCCATGTCTAATGGATGTTAATTATCATTTATCTCCTGTTAATTCCCCTCTGCAAGTTCTCAATCACCTTAACCGGGTATTGAACTCACACTCTTTGGAACATGTCACTGGATCTAACCAACGCCTTTATCCACTGTCCTTGAGGACATTGGTGTATGAATTTCTGGGTATTATAAACCTAATGTCTTCAGCAACCATTTTTTACCAGTACTCATTTTGGCTGTTATTATTGCATTTTTACTAGAGCTCATATTGTAATTTTTGTTGTTATTATCACTTTTCAAGATTTTTAAATAAGAATTACCAACAATACATTTTATAGCAAATTGACTAACAATACATTTTATCTGCAGTTGAAGCCATAAAACTATGTTCAAAATATTTAGATTTCAGCATTAAATATCCCATAGCGGTGTTGATATGCCATTAAACCAAACCTATACTTTACAGCTTCCAATTTAGAATTTTTAAAATTTCGTTTCTAGCGTCACTGGCACAACTCACATAGAATTCCAGTCAAGGAGCTAAAATCTACATTTGACGCTTGTATTTTTCTTTTGACATGTGGAACTTGCATCTATACCTACACAACTATAGGTATGTATGCATATAGATATGTATGTATGCATCTATGGCTGTATGACTGTATGGGTGTATATATATATATATATATATATATATATATATATATATATATATATATATATATATTTCATATGATATTGCCGTATATCTGCGTGTAGATATCAGACGAAAGAGACTTGAAGAATTAGCTTCCAAAAAGCCTTATTTTGGGAATTTATGAAAGAAATCCAGATTAATTATGAAATATGAAATTAGTCCAAACCATGTGTATTGCAGGTGCACGAGCCATCAATTAAAGCACATAACATTATTGGAAACAGTTGCTAAAACTGTAAGAGTAATATCAGCATCTTTATCATCAAAATTGCTATCAGTTATTAGTAGTAGTAATAGTAAATGTAGACGCATCATTATTAATAATAGTAACTATTGGATCATTTCTAATACTAATAGTAACAGTATCATAATTATTAATAATAGCGTTGGTGGCATTAGTAATGTCAAGACTAGTAGTAGTAGTAGTAGTAGTAGTAACCGACTCATCGATTTTGCTGATGTTATTGATAAAAAAAGTTTTGATTTTCTCGCTTAAGTGACTTCATATATAACGATTTTCTTTCATTTTCTTTTCCTTGTAAATATTACTTTTTCTTCAAGGAGAAAATTCCCAGTGGAACATAGGGCCACTACTCAGTTATTAACCAGCTATCTTAAATGGCTCTTGGGTCTTGCACCGTGTGAATAACAGTAAAAAGAAGAAAAATAAATAAAAATGGCCACAGCCAAATCTAGGTCGCAGTGGTTTTAGAAGTGGTTTTTGCACATATCCAATTATAAATGAAGATATCAAATTGATGAAAGGATCGATATTGATAAATAAAGTTGATCTAATATGTCAATAGGAATGTTCGTCACAATATCAAACAAAAATAGAATAGTCTTGACTTTGATCACAATATCCTTTCACATTGGGTAACGATTTTCAAAATGGCGATGACTTCTATTAAAACCGCACTACTGGCATTTACTTTAGACATTTATTCCTAAAAATACTTTTTTTGCTTTGTTTATTTTTTTATACTGCAGCTACATATTCTTTTGAGTGTAGCATATGAACAGGAAAATTGTGATATGCGCTGATCTTTCAAGTAAGAACAGTCTGATTACTTTGAAAATCAGCATTCGAAATTATGTTTTTCCTCTTACTACTACCCTCCAACTAGTGATAACTGATTTTGTCCTATTTGAAATGCTTGCCCCCCACCTCCTTTCCCTTTTCCACTTAACCCTAACCCTAAACCTTCCCTATGACATTTTCTGATTCTTCTGTTTGTTTCATATTATGCAGATGTTTGCATCCTTATCTCCAGATAATCTTAAATCTTCCTCATAAACGTCCCTAATATTCTCTATCGTTGGCCCATCACCTCAGTTCAATATTTAGACCAATATCTTGACCTATTACCTCTAGCTAATACCTTAGGTCAGTCTAGACTGAGGCCTATTTTTGAGATAATCATCATGAATCCTCAAAGGATTATCCGGATGGCATATTTGATCTCTATCTGAAATTTAATAAAATCTTTCAAATATAACTATGAATTATCTACTAAAAACCTTACTAAATTATTTCACCCAAACTTGAATTTGATTGGGTGATAATCACAAATAGATGTGCGTCATATACAAAAAAGTGAATTATTTATTGAATTAATTTTCACTCGATAGTGTTTGTTAGTCAAATGAAAGCAAGTGTCCTCAAACTTTCTTACTCTACACGGAATTCTTTTTCCGATTTAAACACTGAAAATTTCATTTCTTTAGATTTTCACTTCTTCTTTACAAAAATTTCACGGGTCGTTTCAAGATTTATATGTGATGATCAATTAATAGTTTGTTGTTTTATATCCCACAATTTATTATTTTCTCCAGCAAGTTCTAGATATTTTCTATCTTTACACTTCGTTTCAGCTTCAATCTGTTCATGTGGAACATCAATAGGCAAAATTTGACATGTTCTCTTTGTTTATGATGACCATGATATCCTGACCTGAATCAGGTTAGCCTGTTTGAATTTCGAACACAGATTCTGGTTCTTGATTATTCCGCTTTGGTTACATGATAGATTCAAAAGTTTTATACTAATCTCTTTTACTAAAGTCTAAGTATTTTGCTAATCAGGAAATTTAATTTCAAAGATGTTCTCTCTAAGAATCAAATAATAGCAATATTATATGACTTACTATTTGGAGCAGCATGCTCATAATAGTTGTAAAACACATAAAATTACAGTCGGTGCACAATACGGCCTTTCTCAGATGGCTCACTCGGTAATCATCTCAGAAAAGAATGGTCAAAATGAAATGACGACAATAGACAGAGAACACCACTGGAGCATAAAACAACTGAAAGAATCTGTACCTATGATAAGCACTGACAACATCATCCGTAGACCCAGAATAGAATGAATACCATGTGGAAGCCTTTGATTAAGTAAGTAAAAAAATCGGTTGTGTCTGTGGTGCAATACAGTTTCAACATCATTAATTGGACCATAGCTGACATTAAACGAATGGATGTCAAAATACGAAAGATTCTCACTTACCACCGCATGCATCATCCTAGAGACTGGTATTGATAGTATGTATATGTCCAGATCCGAAAGAGGTAGAGGATTAGTTCAACTAGAATTGTTACAAAACCACAACAATCGGTCTTCAAAGAGACCTGGAGACTGCAGAAGACATAATGATCTGTGGCAAAGAACATGAAAGAAATAAGAAACTTTGTTCAGTAATAAGGGAAGCCAACAAATTCAAAATGGAGTTTCAAGTGGGTAAAGAATTGAAAGTAAACTATAATACACCTACTGCAGCGGAAAAGTCTCTAAAAGAAATTACTGTTGAATTCAAGTAGGACAGGGACTGCACAGATGATGACCCTCTGTCAGGTCATCCAGAAAACTTCAACAACAGTTGACCAAATTGATGCCCCTCACTGTACGGTTTTGGATGACAGACGTCTAACTGTTCATCAGATAGTTAATTCCATAGGCATTAGTTCTGGTTCGGTCAATACTGTTTTAACTGAGATCTTGGGGATGAGCTAGTTGTCTGCAAAATTGGTCCAAGAATGCTGACATCAGAGAAAAAGCTGAAAAAGGTTGACATTTCTGGAACAATTTTGACTCGCCTTCAGTCTGACCCTTAGAATTGCCACTGCAGATTTGTAGCTCAAGATGAAACCTGAGTTTACCGCTTCGAGCTTGAATCAAAAATTTAATGCAAACAGTGGGAACACTCTAGTTCTCAACCCACAAAGAAGTTCAAGCCGGCAACATCTGTTGTCAAGGTGATGGCTTCTGTTTTTTTTGTTTTTGTTTTTTTTTTTTTGGTGGGGGGGATTCTGAAGGCGTAATCATGATAGACTACATGAAAAAGGAAAAACTATTAATAGATGTACTAAGCATCAGAATTAAAACAACTTAAGGAAATAATCAAGTCGAAATGTAGAGGGGAAACTAATGCAGGTGTGCTCTTGCAGCCAGGATAATGCGCCTATTCACAGTGCTCAGGTTGCTGTAGCTGAAGCAGCCAACTGTGACTTTGAATTTCTACACCATCCACCTTATTCACCAGACTTAGCTCCATCTAACTTCTTCCTGTTTCCTAAAATTTCAATCCCGCCTGCGGCGTCGCCATTTTGGAAACAAAGATGTGATCATATGTGCTGTGGAGGAAGACCAGGAGGGTCACCTTCTTCCGTGATGAGATTGCAATGCTTAAGCATCGTTGGACCAAATTACATTGATGTCAATGGGGGGGCTATATTAAAAAAATAGTGCAAAATTGTCTTGTTTCTACAACTCCTTCTGGGTGAGGCTTAGAACTTTCTGAACGACATTCATTCTCGGTAACTGATAACATCACAGACAGATTCATGTGAAATTCACTGGAGAGGTTGTTGGTATTGACCAAGTCTCCCTGTGATTCAGAATAAAAACAAAATCTGCGATATTCAAGTGGTATAAAAATTAAGGTTTTTCAAAATAGCTGCCTTTTCCCTTTTGGCATTTCGTGAACAGATGAATTTGTTTTCGCGAGGAGGGAGTTTTTCTTACACTTCCTACACATTTCATCGAACTTTTTTTTCGTCTACCATCATTTACATTTCTATTTCCTTCTATTCGGTTGAGTTGCGCGCACGCAACATTTTGGCCTTTGCCTTACAAAGAAATTTATTAGTACGTTCCTTTATAAGGTCGATCGGAATACTTAAGTAGCGGCCGATAAATAAGCGGACGTTTATGCATCCCATGTGCGTAGGTTAGATTAGTTTAGCTTAGTCTGGCACAAGGTCAAAGTAATTGGAAGCCTAAGAAGCATTGAATTCACGACTTTAGATGGTGGCGTCTATTGAGATTATTTCATAATTATCAATGCAGCCTCGAGATACATTAGCTTGTCACACATGAAATAACGTATTTTTTGATTGGTTGTTAATCCGGCCGTCTAACGAATTAAACTCCTAAGTATATAAAAAAAAATCCTGACTTATTCTTTCAATATATTGTTACTCATAAGCCCATTAAAAATGATTATAATGAAACAATGTCGCATAATCTTACTGCATGAGTACAAACTGGGAAAAACAAGTATTTTAGCAGCGAATCATTACATGCAATGAGAAATGGATACTCTTTGATAACTATAAGTGACTAGGCAAAGTGAATCCCCAAATCAGTATCCAAAATTTCCACTGCACCCTAAAAAGTTAATGGTTACTGTATGGTGGTCTTTCAAAGGGGTTATTCATTATTCATTCTTGACTCAAGAGAAAACAATAACAGCAACCTCGTATTGTGGAGAAATTGAGTGTATGCATGAAAAATAGTAAAAAGGAACGTCCTAGACTTGATGTCGGGGCGGCCCAACAACCCACAGCCGTACGCTTCTCACTCAACTGTCCAAAAGCAGAAGAATAGCCTGAATTATGAAATTTTACCCCCTCCTCCATATTCACTTCATAGATCTCTAACTGATTATCCCTTATTTAAGCATTCTGAGATTTTCATACGAAATAAACCATTCTCCAATAAGAAGTAATTGAAACTGCTTACAAACTCAAAAGATGGGGTCAAGAATTTAGAGGTACATTGAAGAACAGTCATTTATCGACATGGTGCTTATTTCAACTAAATAAATTATTTATTTAACATTTCAGAAGTTTTTTATTTATTTCCAGTAAAGTGCCTCATTTCATATATGACTACCTAATATTAATATCTTCGACACGTAGACAAAATACATAATTTTAAAAAAATATGTTATAAAATCACTACAAAAATAGCCATTTTGTTTCAACACTTCTGGTGATTTCAACCACATCACTTGATAAGACACCAGAAGTGTTGAAACAACATGGCTATTTTTGTAGTGATTGTTTAACATATTTATGCTATAATTTTCGAATGATTAATTATATTTGCTATACTATGTATTGAGCAATCTTTTAAGAATAATATTTTTTGGTTATTGGAATTTATTCCGTTTTTTTTTTAAGCGTTTCACCCCAAGCAAGGCAGGAAGCCACTAGGACGCAAGGGATTACAGAATATTTGGAGCAAGATCAGATAGGAGTGATAGAGGAAAAGATGAGAAGTATAGTGGATAGATCAAGGCAACTGGAGATGTCGATTGACATTTCTTTTGAATAGTTGGAGATTATAGCTCTCAGGGAAACTGGAATAGGGAAGGGAGTTCCACAGGCGAGAGGTGCGAGACATGAATCTATTGGAGTAGAAGAGACGGCTACGTTTAGTAGTTTCGACAGTGAAAGGGTGAGAGCGGGATGCCAGGCTCGTAGGGCGCTTGAATTCATGAAATCTGGGAACCAGCGAATGCAGCTCCTCGGAGCAATTACCATGAAAGTATTTGTAAAAAAAAGACAGAGAGAAGCGACGGCGCGTCTGTGAAAGAACGACTGTAGACGAGATGCCAGAACAGGGCCAATTATATTGCATATACGCCTCTGGAGCTTATCAAGAACCCCGAGGCAAACAGAAGGGGCTCCAGACCATATATGGCAGCAATACTCCATGCAAGGGCGAATTGTTGATTTGTAGATCTGAAGGATCGATTCCGGGGAGAAAAATTTCCTGGCGCGGCACAGGGAGCCAACTTTCCTTGCGGTGGACGAAACAATTGATTCAATGTATTTGTTCCATCTCAGGTCAGCAGTCAACGTGAGACCGAGCAGCCGCAGAGAGGTGCTCTCGAGAAGTTGAGCGTCAGACATTCTAATGGGGGGCAGGGGAGGATCTCTGTGGTGATTTATAGAGAGCAGTTTTGTTTTTGAAGCATTAAAGTTGACCAGCCAATTTCTGCCCCAGTCCACAACCGATTGGAGGTCCTTTTCGAGACGCACGGCCAGGTTAGTTTTGTCAGCGACACTAGATTTGTTTTTGAGGCAGGCGTAAATTGTGATATCATCCGCGTAGATGCCAACTTGGGAATTTATGGCGGCAGGCAGGTCATTTATGTAGACAAGAAATAGAGTGGGGGCTAGGATTGAGCCTTGAGGAACACCTGCGTTCGTGGGATAGGAACTGGAGGAGAATCCGTTGAGAACGACCTTCAATTCACGGTTTGACAGGAATTATTGTATTAGGTCACATATGGACCCATATTGCCATAACCCTGGAGCTTGCGAAGAAGGCCAGCATGCCAAACCCTATCAAACGCTTTGGAGATGTCTAGGCTCACGGCACGAGCTTCCCCGTTATTTTGAAGAGCTTGGTAGACAGTTTCAGTGATGGCCGTAAGCACATCAGCTGTTGATCGGGCAAAGCGGAAGCCATATTGCTTGTCTGAGAGCAGATCATGGGATGTAAGTTGGTTAACCACTTTGGTATTGATTAGGGCTTCGAAGACTTTGCCGAAGAGGGGTAGGAAACTGATAGGACGGTAATTAGAAGGGTCAGAGGGGTCGCCAGAGTTCGTGAAGACAGGAACAATCGAAGAGGACCTCCAGCAGTCAAGAAAACAAGATTCCTTGAGGCAGTAGTTATATAGTTTAGAGAGGGCGGGCGCCAGTTCAGGAGCGCATTTCTTCAAGACAATGGCTGGTATCCCATCCCCACCACTAGCCTTGTTGGGGTCTAAATTGGAGATAATGCCCAATATCAAAGACGGGATTATGTGGAACCCATTCAATAGGGCCTCAGTTCTAAAAGGGAATCGGGTATGGGTACACCGGAAGTGTTGAGCGTTGAGTTGAATGAAAATCTCCGAGCAAAGCATTCAGACTTGTCGGCAGAGGAGGTCAGGAATTCGAACTGGTTGAACAAAGGAGGTATAGAGGGTTTTCAATTGTTCAATACGCTCTTGCAGAGACGCCAATAATCTTTGGAGCCAAATTTGCGAGATTCAAATCGCTCCTTCATCCGAGCAGCAAATAGTGACTTAGCATCGTTGCGGACACGCTTAAACTCGTTACGGGCGGAGGCAAAGAGACGTCTATTGCAGTCCGACATGTCGCTACGAAATAGGTGAAAAAAGTGGTTCCTATGGGCAATGGCGGCTGAGCAAGCAGTGGAGAACCAAGGGGAGGAGCGCGACTTGACCCTATATTTCCTTGAGGGGATGAAAGCGTCGATTCCAGCTTTAACCCAGGATGAGACCTCAGAAGCACATTCTTGGACGGGGAGCGTAAAGACAACATCCCAGGGGACATCGCGGAGGAAATCACGGAACGAGTCCCAGTCAGCTTGTTGATAGTAGAACGAAGTTCTAGTGGTAGGAGGTTCTTTGCAGGGGGGTGGATTTGAATGAGATGTTAACAGATACTACAGCATGATCTGAGTTACCAAGAGGGCAGAGTTGCGTGGCGCTACAAGACTCGGGGATGAAAGTAAAACACAGATCGAGAAGAGAGACCTTACCTTCCCGGTTGAAGGCAAAACGAGTGGGGAAGTTAACTATTTGCGTGAGGGATTGAGAAACTTAAAAATTAAGTGTTTGAATGCTTGCGTGGTCAGTAGTAGCATCCTTAAGCCACATGGTATGATGGGCGTTAAAGTCGCCAAACACAAATATGTGAGCAAACGGGCGGAGGGAGAGCGCTTTGTCTATGCTGTCCGAAATGCTATCGAGTATCCCACAGTCTTGAGAGGATGGAGAGCGATAAAGAAAGAAGAGATAGCTTAGCGCATTGAGAAGAGATAGACGGAGACACATGTACGACTGGTCTGGCGATTCGAGAGACAACTCTCTAGCCAGAGGGAGATGGTCCTTGACGTAGACACCAAGGCCGTGCATGTGGGTTAGAGAGTCTTTTCTGAGGAGAGGAAGGTAGCCTGTGATCGAGAGATCAGAGGAGGGGATAGACGAGACAAGGTTGGTCCCACAAAGAGCCCGTATATCCGGGCAGTTTGCAGTGAGGAAAGATTCCAGACTGCAGGAGTTTGTTCTAATGCCACGGATGTTGGAGAACGAAATGTTGAGGGGTTTAGGTGTTTTTTGAGGAGCTGGTTTAGGATTACTTTTTCGGTCTTTGTAAGGCATCATGTGGAATTATAGTATACCCCTATCCTATACTTGGTTATATATATACGTATATATATATATATATATATATATATATATATATATATATATTGTGTGTGTGTGTCTGTGTGTGTGTATGTATGTATGTATGTATGTATGTATGTATGTATGTGTATGTGTGTGTGCGTTTGTATGTATGTAAGTATATGTTGTGTCTAATTGTTCGGTCTTATACTCGAAATTGAAATCACTCTTGTCATTGTTCTGATGATAAGGAATAGAAAAGTCATGTGAGTCCACTTTTCCTAATTAATATTTTTTTCTCTAATTGTCAACGGAAAATCTATCACTACAGTTATTGTAAAATGATGTGTTGATCAATGTAGAGAAAGAAAATCCAAGAAATGCCATCCCCAAACGAACTACAATAATTTTGGAAATCAAAAGAGAACTTCTGTAAACATTGGGTTTAGGCATTCAGCCATATTTAATGTAGACAACATTGAATTTCATCCTGGAAATATAAATTATTTTAATTATTCCTTCAACCATGTGCCATGTGCTACAAAGCCAAGAATTGAGACAGGATATCCGCAAATGCTAAATCATTGTCAAATAAATCCTAACATGGAGATATTTTGTAAATTGTAATTCTACAGCATATTGCGTGATATTCATTGCTTGTGAACGGCCCTAACTCGCTGTTCAGACATTGTGTTTCCAAACCAGAATAAGGCTTGTATATTCTCTATGTTGCTATTTTATAACCCACTAAGTTGGCCTTGTACCAAACTGTGTTCCATTAAAAGTGAATGATCCGGCCCATTTCGGCAAATTCTGAAATCTACTTAGATTTTTATGAAATAGCGAAGGAGGAACTTCTGACATCTACCTTCATTTCCACATCTATGATTTTGAATCTCATTTACATATTTTTAGGGGATTATCATGTTATTCTGTTACATGATTAAAAGAAATAAATTTTTATCCTGTGTATCTTGTTTTCTATGAACTTCAATTATTTTTCAACTACAATCGAAAAATCCATTCTAAAATAATTATGATGGAAACATCGACCACTCTGTCTTCAGTCCATTGCTCTTTTTCCTGGTTTGGAATGCAAGTAAATTATGCTTAAATCAGCAAATGAAATTAGAGTATTATCAACTTCATGCTTAAATCTTACCTTTCTATTTATCTCTGCCTCATGCAATGGCGCCGCGTCTACTGCGCATGTTGGAAGTGCGATTCTTTCCCCGGAAGTAGCAGCTGCCATTAAACCATCATTAGCGGAAAGGAATTTTTCATACTCAAGCAAAATCTGACTCATTTAATAAAGATTCTAATTTGTTCATAGATGAAGTACGACGTCTGCCTGATGAATTTATATTTTTGTCTTATAAATGCTAAATTAATTACGAGTCTGGCTTGATTTGTGAGTACTTTACTGCCTATCAGGCAAGTTTTTATTTTTTTAACTTGGTTTCAAAGAATATTTGTATACAGAGAAGGGAAAATAAAAAAGGAAAAAGTATTTAAAACCCGCTACTCTGAGCGTGGAAAATATATTATTATGGTTCCACCGGAAGTTCGGCCGCAGTAAAATATAACGTGACATTTGATGATATTTTAGATGCAAGAAAATAAGTTGATAAAAATGGTAAATGTTGCAAGAAATATGGAAACTTTATACTTATATTTAATTTTGGGGCTGATTTGAATTTAATGAAGAATGTTTACCGAATAGAAAAAATATTTTGGAGATTATCTCGGAAAGCTTTGTAACAGGAGAACGACTGAAATATATAAAACTCTGATATTTGTCTAATAACAGTTAAATGTTGAGATCTTCAGCCAGAAATACAGACAATATGATTTTAGTCTTGAACTAAAGGAGAAACTTTTTATAAGCCTTTACAAAAAGCATTAAATCAACTCGGATTTGTACCAAAAAGTAAATTCAAATGCTTTATCTTCAATATGTTTTATCATTCTAAAACCGTAACATAATTCCCAGTAAAAGGAAAATGATTTTATATAAAGGCAGACGCTATTCTTCCTGCTCCCTAAAGACTTTATGGTTGTAGAATTCTTGATCTTTAGAATATGAATATTATTACGTACTTGCTAGTAGAACCGAATAGGAAATTAAGCATCGAGGTATTGTCCTTAGTGCAGGTTGGTGATATTGATTATAATAAATACCTAGAGAAAAAAATGATGGTATTATAATGTAATAGACTTTGCACTCAAATTTCACATCAAAGGATCAAAAGATAGCCATGTACAAGATTGACTTGAGATTGCTTCCGGCTACCGAATGCTGATGTACATGACCTCAACACTCAGAGGTGACAGACTGTATAAAGCCACCTGATGATTGCTTTTAGCATGAAACAGTCTGTCCTTTCTGTGTGTTGACTTCAACATTCACTTTTATATTTACATACGCTCTTTGATATTGAGCACTTTATCCCATAAATATAGCATACCTTAAAACTATATTTCTTTATATATATGTGTGTGTGTGTGTGTGTGTGATAGGATAAAGAACAAGTAGTAAACCGATCTTAATCTAACGTGTTTCACTTTCTTCGCCAGAGGTCAAGATAGAAAGGATAAAAATGATAAAAAGCAAAGAAACGCAAATTAATGGTATGTTGTGTTTGGCTATTTCTGATTGGTTAGATATTCGTCACGTGTAAATGAATTAACAGATAATATTTCAATATGTGTGGCAAACACAAACATTCTCGGCGATAAAGTGTGTAAAATTTTATATTACTCATTTATTAGTTATATAAAATTACAAGAAAATATCTCCATGATTAAATTCATTTCTTTCGTTCATTCCTTTTTATTTCTATAAATGATGACAACCCGTCATTTTTAGGCGGACATTTTGGTTGTCGCTGATTTTAGTTCAGCTAGAAGTAGCAACCACAACATAATCATTTCGCGATTTTCTACTCGTCAGAAATCTATTTATGAAAGAAGAAAAGCAATGATACTAGCTTACTTGATATAGTTAATTATATATCGTTCGTATCTATCAATACACAAAACTACATTTTGCCAAATTTCAGATAAATGCTGATATTTACAAAGAATAAAATCTAAAGTTTGTATTTCCATTTTTTAGAAAAGTATAAATATGATCCTGCACTTAATTATGTTTTAAAGAAGTTAAACTTGATTTTTATGAAGTCTGATAAACCTTTTTATTCAAAATAGCGCTATTGAACATTTAGCTAATATCACTTCTTAACGGAAGATTATACGCCGGCCATGACAGTGATCATATGAAACTGCTTTCATTGAAATCGACGAGAGATAAAATTGTTTCCATATTGTGTATGTACGCGTATCAATGTAACAATGCCTAAAGAATGCGTTTGTTTGTTTATATCCTTCGCTTGTGTTAGTTCTTATTTCAATATGGAAGAGGGGCTTTTTATTTCTTTTTTTTTTTATTTTGTCAACCAATCAGATTCTGGACACTGACACCAATTCTTTATCGATTCAATGTTTTGAATATATTTGGAGTCTTCACAACAGTTTCTCGTACCGAATTCCTTTTCTTCAGAGATTCTTATCTTTTCTACTATTTTCCTTAGACGTAATATTTGCCAAAATGGATTCCTTTGAGAAAACGGTTCATATTAAGACCAGATGGGCAAAAGATCCGTACAATCGATGAAGGAATCCTTTTATAAGCTTTACTGAATATCCTTTTCTTTCTCTCTGCACACTTTTTGGATACTTTTAATAACTTCATATTTTCTGGATATCAAAGATGTTAAGGACGACCAACAAAATATTCCCATTTTGCAGATCACAATTTATATGCTTTTCTTTATTATCAAAACATCAATTATTTTTCGTCCTCTGTTCTCATCGACATTTTTATCTTTATCATTTACTTTTTGTTATGCTTTTTTTTCTTTATTTCTTTGTCCATTTCTTTCATTTTTCTTTCTTTCTTTCCTATTTCTTTCTTTCTTTCTTTCTTTCTTTTCTATCTTTCTTTTTCTTTACCTTTACTTTATTTACTTAAAACGATAATTTGACTTTTTCCATTTTTTCTTTCTTCTTTCTTGTGCTCTTTCTTCATTCCTTTTATTTTCCTTCTTTCTTTTCTTTCTTTTTCTCATCTTTTTTCATTCTTTCTTATTCTTTTTTTTTTTTTTTTTTGCTGCTGCATTAATAAAATTGTCTCCTTGTCTGTTTCGATTCAATTCCATTTTGTCTTCTGCAATTTTCCATTTTCCTTAACGAAACTTGTCTTGAATTTTCCATTCAGATTTCAGATTTTGTATTTTTGTTTTCTTACCTTTTTTTTTATTTATTTACATATGTATTATTTCTCTTCTTTCTTTTTTTTTTACTTTTTTAGATTCTTTCATTTCTTTTCCCTCCCTGAAAATGATCCTCTTCAAGTTTTCCTTTCTTCTATTCCCTTTGGGGCATTTTTCATATAAAATATCTCTCGCTCTCTCCCCACCCACACTACTATTCTTCATATTGTTTCCTCCCCTCACTTGATACATCCACACTCTTCTTCCTCCGTTTCTTTCTTTTTTTCTTTTTACATCTCTTCAATTTTTACATCAAATTTTATTCCTCTCTCTCATTCCCCTACTATTTCTTTTTAAATCCTTCTCTTGTTAAACCTGTTCTCTTTTTTCATTGGCCTCTTTTTTTTTACTTTCCTTATTTCAACTTTCTCTCTTTCTTCCTCCGACTTTCTTCCGCCATTTTCTTTTACCTCCCTTTCCGTTGGCAACTCTCTCTTTCCACTTTCCACTTATTCTCATTCTCGTCTCTTTCCTCGTTCTCACTGTCGATTTACATAACATTTTCGACATTTTATGTCGTCCACACTGTCGCGTTTATGTGAATTATTCTTAAGCTTCCATTTATTCGTTGCTTAGAATGCTTGATTACATCTTTAATAATTAACTGTTAATCAAAATATCAGTCAGTACTTCGATCTCTGCATGGAATCCCAAAACATCAATACGCAATATATCCATACATAGGTACAACTTTTATTTTTCAATGCAATTTCCTTCCTTTTAAATAGATTTAAATTACTGATGAATACTAATCACAAAGACCTAAAGTTATATAATCAGGTAAAGATTACGAGGATAGGTAACAAACTTATTGATTCACTTTTATATTCATTGAACAATTACACACACACACACACACACACACACACATATATATATATATATATATATATATATATATATATATATTACCTCCTCCTCCTCAGTATTAAGTATTGTAATAAAAATAAATTTTAAAACTCTTCCTTCCTCTCTAAACTCGACGATGTCTCTCACACTATTCCTCGCCACCCCTCTATGTCAACTTATATAAGCTTAATACTGCCCGTCAAAAGTGTAAATTTTAAATTCATTTTTCGTTCCAACTTTGAAATTGAAGTCTGAAGATCCAGAGAAAAATAAAATTCTCTGGTGAAATAAAAATATAACTAATGGAGCCTTAAAGTGGTCTGTTTTTCTTTAAATTATATATATATATATATATATATATATATATATATATATATATATAGATGATAAGAAGTCGGAGACCTTAATTATCCATTTCGAACGAAATGGATAATTAAGGTCTCCGACTTCTTATTATCCTTATAATGCTCTGTTGTCTACATTGAGCACTCCCTGGATTTATATCCTTCTCGGAATTATCCCCTGTTTGTCTGGCTCTCTAGATATAACTATGTCTGCTCTACTCATTGTATTGAGCACTTTATTTAGTTATTTTGGGTACTCACATCGGGGTTTTTTTTCTTTGGGCCTTGAACTCGTATGCTGGACGATTATTTTCGGTTAACGTACATGTTCTTGGTTCTTTCTTTTTTATATACCTTTTTTTACCTTTGCTATTGGCTTGTTTATTTGCAAATCAACACACTGAAGGTTTTCCGAGCGAGTATAGTTTCTTATACTTATAAGATTTCTATTAATAATATATATATATATATATATATATATATATATATATATATATATATATATATATATATATATAGAGAGAGAGAGAGAGAGAGAGAGAGAATAATGTAAACTGATAGAAAAGAGAGTTTCAGTTCATTTTAGTGCAAATACTTGTGGACGAATGAATTAGAAATTCAGTTTTTGAATCAGAAATTTGAATCATGAAGGAAAATAAATGCTGAAGCAATCAATCAAATAATCGAAAATAATTGAAAATGGCAGCATTCAACAAAACAATGTCAAACAGAATAAGATCTCTAATCAATAAATAATTATTAAAAACATGCATCATTTCATAAACATATTTATTTCTTTTTTGTTTTGTTTTTTTGTTTGTTTGTTTTTTCACTTTCTTTTCCATTTTTATTCACTCGGAGACAAATGGCTAAAATTTCATTAAATTTTACCGATTTACTGACCCATGAATTTTTACGACAAGGAGGATAATTAAACATTAAAATTGGAGATTGGTATTGTGTTTTTCCGGTAAAAGTTACAGAACGTGGCGAAAGTGAATGACGGCTTTTTCTGTGAAAAAAGACAGAAATAAATGACATTCACTACACATTTGTTCCTTCTGTCTGTTTACAACAATTCTCTATTTTCGCCGATTCTTAATCTGCGAAAGCATTGTGGACATAGATCAACATTTGACCGCTAATCTTTCTTTTCTTTTTCGGCTCGAAATGTCGCTAGCAATGAAAAGGTTTTTTTTTATTAGGGAAATCAAAAACAAAGAGAATCCAAGACGGTTTTCAACATTTCAACCTAAGTATTATATACTGGGAAGAAAGCATATTCTATGTTTAATGAAATTGAAAGGAAATTGTTTTATCATTAATTTCCTGGAACTACATTAATCATTACTATCCAGATTTTACTGACAACAAAATGTGATGAAGGAGGCAAAGTTCTTTGCTGTAAAATGATATATCAGTATTTGATTTGTTTGGTTTTTTTGTTTTTGTTTTTTGTAAAGAAAGCCATTTTATGTGCAGTCCAGTCAGCAAAGTGGAAGGTGATGGTAGGGAGAGGGATCTCCATTACAGCCCAGAAAATCATTTACCCACTCCCCGTGTAAATGATGTGAACTAATTTTAGTATGTAAATTCATACTCGTGGCAACCTTGACATAAAAACTGTTCCCAATCAAAGCACTCTGGCCATATCAGAATTGTTGCAACGTCATAAAGATTAATTACCAAAACAAAAGGGAAATGTGTGGCTTAACGATAGAAATTCTGGCAAACAGACTCGGTGATCAAAGTTCAAATTCTTGCTGAGACAGTTTGTGCTTAATTCACACGGTTGCTCTTGAGAAAGGCATGAATGAACCCATGTTTTGAACAATAAAAAAAATTAAAAAATTAAAATTTTCAGGCACACTGTGTTGTGTATTAATATTTTTTTTGTTTTATTATTTCAGTTATGTTCCTTGACTAGTTGCGGCCAGTATGGTCATCATCAGGAGGAAAAGTCCTCCTTGTTAGTAAAGGTGAATTACAGAAATGAATGACTGTCTCTGAAGAAAGTGAACTTTATCTATAGTTTTCATTTGTTTTTTATCGTTAATTTTGTTCATTCCTTAATAATTCCTAAATAATAATAATTTTTACCTATCATAATTTTACACAAACCCCACCACACGTATATACATACATGCGAGGAAATATTATTCAGCTGGGAAAAAAATATGACATGTATACATTCACGAGACATTCACGAGACATTTACGAGACATTTTCGCCACACTTCCAATCTTTGAATTTCAACATACAAATGCGTATGTATAGACACAACACCACCCGTATACATACATATGTCATATCCGAAACTGCCCACATATGTTTATATATGTATGAGTCCCGACGGACGACCAAGTATGTATATGTGTCTGCATACATCGATGTTTGCGTTAGTACGCTGACATAAGCGACAAAGTTTCCCCCACCACTTCCACAATAACACCAATACACGCTATTCTACATAAACCCAAATTTAAAAAAAAAATTAATCAGTTTGTCTGACGATCGTTAAAGCGTGAAACCCATGGTCACAAACTCACATCTATCCAACCATATATATATATATATATATATATATATATATATGTGTGTGTGTGTGTGTGTGTGTGTGATATAAATATTAGAATCATATGATATGACTGAAATTAAATTTAAATAATGCAAACTAATTAAATAACAATAATTTATATTCTAAATATAATATACATTTTTATGTGTTATATATATATATATATATATATATATATATATATATATATATATATATAATGTGGGAAATAAATATTCGTACAAATAAAATTTTTAATTTATTGTATTTCCAACTAATGAATAAACATACTTTTAATATAATTAACTGTATACAGATGCATAATAACTAAATATGCATAAAAAACAGAAAAATAATCATTTAATAGAAATGAATTTCATTTATCCATTTTTAATGGGTGAAAAGTATATTTTTGGCATTTGAAGGAAATGAATAGGACACCTGAAGTAAAATGGAAAATTATAAACAGGACTAGAACTTGTAAAACTTGGGATGACCCATGCCCTTTGTGCCTGCATGAGAAACTGCACATTATTAAGTTTCTAAATAATAAAAATCTAGTAAACAGTAGACATGAGTTAACGGTTTTTTGCCGACATCATCAAATTTTTGCATTGAATAATTAGCATAAAAACAAACATACAATAAAATAATTTTTTATAATCCATAGCCCTAATAAATAGTTTAAATACCCTACAAAAAAAAGATAACCCTTTATGAAGTCGTCAAAAAACAAATGTTACGGCAGTTTTTTTTTATATACCCTTTCAGAAAGAAATAAAATAAAAAAAATAAATAAATCTCCATAGACACGTAAACCAGACTAGGCGAAAACATCTTCCGTTTTAAATTTAGACACCCCTACTTTACCCTGACTTGACATCTATGAATGTAACTCTATACCGATACAAATTATTAACACCCAACAACCCTCCCTATTTAAACAATCGCTCTGGCTATTACCATGGAAATTTTGATTTCAATAATGAATATGCTATTAAAACACGTAAATTTCAGAAATAAGTTATTCCCAAAAAAAAAAAATTCTCTTGAAGATGGAACAGAGCTTACTTTAATTCAATTTAATTCAAATAATTATATTGAAGTTTTCGGCCCTTGTTTTGAAACATGAGACCTCTTATGTAGCGTGTTGGAATCATATTTTTAAATAAATAATTACATATATATATATATATATATATATATATATATATATATATATATATATAATCACTAATTGAGCACTTTTAAAAATTCCGTTTTTTTAAAATTTAATCCTTATATATATATATATATATAAGGATTAAATTTTTAAAAACGGAATTTTTAAAAGTGCTCAATTAGTGATTATATATATATATATATATATATATATATATATATATATAATCACTAATTGAGCACTTTTAAAAATTAGTGATTATATATATATATATATATATATATATATAGGATATTATATCGAAAAACATGTCAAAATCGCTACGAAATTAAAGTCGTGTTTCGATGCGTAGTATTTTTTTTTATTTTTAGTTTCAGTTTAGGAAATATATCCGTTTCTTCGAAAAGGCAGTAAACTCAAGTTAAATGAAACACATTTCATATCATCCTGCTGTTTCAAGAATCTCTTTACCATTCTTGAAATTTAAGTGAGCTGTTCATAGTTATTTACAATTTGACAGATAAACGGATATTCAATATTGGGTGATGTTTTGTCGTTCAACTTCATCCATTACTACGTGAAGTTCTCAGTCGAGAACATGTTGTTGTCAGTCAATGAATTGTTATTCTTTCAGTTTCCCTTAAGAAAAAAGTCTTTGTAACTGAATAACAATCCCGTTCCGATTTCCAGTCTTCACATTCGTATTTTCTGAAACAATTCATTTTAGACTCTTCCATAAATTCATGCAGAACAACTGTTATTCATTTGACAACATTGTCCGCTTTTCCATTTTGTAGATGTAATGCTTCTAAATTAACTTCCTTTCTTCCATTCTTCAAGACAAGCGATCAAAATGCAATGACCAATTTTCTACTTGTAATGTTTTTCATTTCTTCTTTAAGTTTAACAGAGAGAGAGAGATGAAGCTTATATAATATAATATAAGAAAATATATATTATATTATATATATACGTGCATATATAATATTATATATGTGTGTGTGTGTGTGTGTTTGTGTGTGTTTGTGTATATATATATATATATATATATATATATATAGCGAGAGAGATGGGGAAAAAGTGTGAGAGAGAAAAGCTTAGTCTATACTTCGGCTAAATGAAGGATAATGGCACGGTGAAGAATGCATTGCTACAGTCATCTGCCTTTTAAATTAATATTTAAGATCCTTTTTCTTTTCTTTTTTCTTTTTTTTGTTTTTTACTTGGGCTTAGTCATTGTCAACTTTCGCGAATGGTAAATACGCAATTATGTCAGCCACAAAATGTACCCAAATAGATAACCACTAAATTTTATATAGTTTGACAATTGAAATACGTGTAAATCTTGATAGGAAGTCTCGTGCCATTCATGTAAGTGGGAAGAATCTACGAGCTTTGAAAATCAGCGTTGACTAAGAATTGACGCCAATACAGAAATCATCTCACCTACACCGCCGGGTCTATCTAACTGATGCGTGTATGCAAAACATCGAATATGTTGTTTGAATGTGTGTGTATTTGCGTCGATATTTGTGATTGTACGTTCGCGTCTCCAAGCAATGTTAGTTTCATGAATGCAACGCTTACGGCTTCTAAAGTTGACTACATTTCTCTGGAGAGTTTTATAATTATGACTCGGTATAAATTAAAGCAAATCACCGTTTTATTAAATAATTCTATTAACAATTCATTGTGAGATCAACGACACGATTAACGATCCTTTAATGTGACATGCGTTAAAAACTTAGGCACACTCTCATGCAAGAAAAAGAAGAGATGCCCGAATTGTGGACATCAAATCATGTGAGATGAAGGCGAATTCATTTCACTGGGATTCCTTCATGACAGAAAAAAGGTTCCATCTTTGCGAATCGTTACTCAGGGTATGACTCAAAATTTGTGTAATTTTCAAAGAATGTGTTTTTTTGCTAAGAGATGAAATTGGCAATAATCGTTATTTGATTAATAAAAAAGATATTTTTGAAAACAATGTTAATATTACGACGATTATTTTGATAATCCTCGTCACATTATGAGGAAAAGTGAAACAGTTTGGCTATTCAACGGATTAGATAGATAGAAACACAGTGGATACAGAAAGCAATACCACATAACGAATTGCAGTTTCACTCCTTAAGCAATCATCAGTTTTTGTGATACTATAATACCAAAATTTATAACATACACCATAAAGAAAGACTCAAAGCAAAAATGAATATACAATGTTGCAACTCAGGCCAGACACCAGGTCCGTCCTCAGGGTGCAGCTTCTTCCATTCAAACGCTTGTGGCTTACAAAATAATCTTTCGACCAGGTCGACACCCCGAAAATAAAACCGTCAGCCGGTTGTGGTAGTAAAGCAAATTTTATTCGGTTGTAAACTTCTTCTGTAGACGAGCGAGACAGGGATGAAGTGTAAGCGATATATATATATATATATATATATATATATATATATATATATATATATATATATATATATATATATATATATCTGATACTGACCTAAATATATATATATATATATATATATATATATATATATATATATATAATATCTTCCCTGAACAAGTGAATTTCACTTTGTGACTAAATAGGCCTAACGTATTCTCTCTCACTCTTTCTCTCTCTCTTCCCTCTCTATCTCTCTCTATATATATATATATATATATATATATATATATATATATATATATATATATATATATCGTTAGATGTATTCACTTGTACAGGCAATATATTTTTATTAACATATTCAAATGTGTGAAAATCATACCGGCTGAAGCGGTGTCATTTCAAGAACATTTACAAAAGCCAACGTCGGGAACGCATAGAGATAAACGTTCGGAATA
The DNA here is from genome assembly GCA_903632075.3 of Acanthosepion pharaonis. Classification (NCBI taxonomy): domain Eukaryota; kingdom Metazoa; phylum Mollusca; class Cephalopoda; order Sepiida; family Sepiidae; genus Acanthosepion; species Acanthosepion pharaonis. The sequence goes on along the minus strand of CAHIKZ030000525.1, from coordinate 74,073 downwards.
ATACATACGGGGGAACTAAATGATCAGAAACACCGCTATCTCTTTCCTCGCAAGACATTCTACGTCATTTACTGAACAAACTCATTTATTTACATGCCTCTTTCTCTTGAAAAGAATAAGGAAAATGAGTTGAAGTCTAAGGTGAAAGTAGATGAGAAAAGAATCATATAAAATAGAAATAAATTAAAGTGTAAAGAAAAACGAAAAGAAAATGGTGTGGTGTGAAAAAAATAGAGGACTAAAAATAATAAAAAGAAAAAAAGGAACTGATTGAAAAAAAAGAAAAACGAGATTCACGTAAATATTCACAAAATTTATACAAATATCCATGCACATGGCACACACAAGAAATGTGTGTTTGGGCGGAAAATTAATACAAAGGATATTTTTTTAATATTTTATATAGCCTTGTACCCGATCACTTTGAAGTCTACTATGTAGCAATAATAAACATATCTCCTAAGCTTAGCTTAAATTTAGGCGAACCGAATCAGGAAGATTATGTCGCGCCGATCATCCAAATGAGAAAATCGTATTTCCTTGAAAATCAATATTGCTTATTCCCTGATTCGAACTCTGAACATATGAAAGAAATATGTAACAATCTCTAGGAGAAAACAAACTGCAATCCCCCACAAGGACACACAGAAATCAGATACACGCCTAAAAAATATTTATAAACATAAAAAAGATCAAAAGTCAACATTCACATATATTAGACAAGTACTCACTGAAAAGGGTCACGTGTATAGAGGTAGTTTCATGTTAATAAATCTACTCATTATCCACAGAACGAAAAGTCTTTACACAGGAAATCCTTTCAAATCCTTTTTAAAGATTTTTTCTTTGGCCGATGAAGGTTTCAGCCAGTTTATTGATCAGACTTGTTCGTCTCGTTTCTTTTAAAGAAACAATCAAACAAAAAAAATCAAATCAAAGAAGATATGGAAGAAATGGGATTTAAAAAAATACATTAGGGATAGAGTGAAGAAGAGAGTGAAGGAAAGACAAGAAAAATGATTAGAATAATGATGAAAGAAAAATAATGATGAAAGAAAGTAAATATATATTGAAGTCATATTCATCTATCATATGAAGAAGTATCGACAATGTTATCTGAAAAAAATTGTCTGAATTGACGATGTGAGAATGATAATGTTAATAAGAAGAAACGTATGACCGGTTAAATGCTTACATGAATGTGTATTTGTGCTAAGCAAAGTTATATAGAATCTATGTGAATAATAAATTGATGGCGTAAATTTATTAGGTGTTGTGTAGAGTAGATCATCTAGCTTCCCTCGACAACCGCTCTCTAATCTAACTCCTACCTACCGTTGGTTTATTGTAAAAATGCATCTTGGTGATCAACACGTGCTTTAACGGAGACATCGCGCTCCATAACCCGTCTTTATAAAGAAAAAATTACTTGTCTTAGACCGATTTTTATTTCTAGCATCGATTTTCCCAGAAGCCAAAATTTTTGATTTCTGTTTTGGAATTATTTGTTTGCTGACATTATTGTTTGTTTGTTTTGTTTGTTTAACGGCATATCGACCCATCGTGGGTCATTTAATGCCAAAATGTATTTTTTTTGTGAGCATTAGTCATTTTTTTATAATTTTTTTTTCTTTTATAAAAATGTAACATTGCTGTGACTATTTTTTGTTTTTAATGAAAATATATTACTGGTATTTTTTCCTTAAAATATGTATTGTTTGTAATATATTTTTTATTCTTACAGAAATGTATTGCTGCTAATATTTTTTCCGAGTGTGTATTACTGGTAATATTTTTTTTTTACAAAAACGTATTACTGGTGATTTTTACTATGAAAATGTATTGCTGGCACCTTCACTATAAAAATGTATTCTTACACTTTCATAGTGTTATGACTCCAATTTGGGGATTCTGGGACCCTAACAGTTGTTACAACCCCGGTCATGATGAACCTGGGAACAATATCAATTAAGAGGTGGTTCCACACTCCTCAAAACATCCCAATCAGAGGTCTTGTTGCCGGATGTAGTTCATCGTTATGCCCAGGACGAATCATTAGCATCAATCTCATGACCGGGTATGGTCGTGGGATCGCTGTGAAGCTATACACCAGACTAGTTCCCTCTACGTATCAGTGTTGAAGGCGAGAGAGATATTCATTCATGTGTAGCGTGTCTTGGGCAAGTAAACCTGTCGAAGCCCATCCTTCTTCACGGTAAATATCCCCCAACTTTCACCTTCGTCACGCTGGCTTCAGTTTAAGAGCCTCTCCCCCCACCTTCGTGAAGTTCCCTTCAATCATTGAAAGGTCTTGTTTTTAATCCTGCTTCGTGTCTAGTCACCCTCTTTGGACACAAAGACAAATTCACGGTGCCACGAAGCGAGGACCAATTTATTAGAAATGGCATGAGTAACACGGATCATAGATATGGCTCTTCAGAAGGTGCGCAGTTGAGGATATCAAAGATCATTCACTTGTTTATTAAATTTCTAACATTGACTTTTGTGCAGTGTTAGAGTAATCTTAAAAGTGTTTTCGAAGGTGTTTTTTTTTTTACTTTTTATTGAAAAGTGCTGCAGCAGAAGTAGTTTGAAAGGATGATACAGCATAAACAGACCAAGATTTCACTTGCAGATCATTTAAATGTGAATTTGTACAACTCGGATGAATGAAGCATTAAAAAAAAGAGAATTTGGCCGGGTATGTTGTTGCATGACAACATATTCTTCTGTATTTCAAATGTCTCCAAGTAAACATACAACGAGTTCTTTAGACCTGCCACATCCAAACTTTCATTTGTTTCGTTTCAAGCAAAAGTTTTTGTTCAGTCAGCAGTTCCAACAATTTCAAAATATCTAAAAAAAATCTTCTGAACCAATTGAATCAAAACTGAAATCGTTTCTTATTTATATGGAATACACAGTTACAAGTAAGGTCATAAAAAGTCAAGAGAATATGTTTTGATGATACTATGAATATCCATGAAAAACTTTTGGTAAAAATTTTAGCAATTTTACTTTAACCTTGTAGTTGTGAATAAACGAAAATGATTTTAAAACATTTTTAAAGGATAAATTAGATATTTTCCTAACATAGTACCATAAGGCCAAATCGCAGAAACATTATTGAAGAAAATCGTCCTCTGCCAGTTTTCCTAGTTTTTCCATTAATTCGTCATTTTTTTCCTTAAAAACTATTGCAAAAGAAATATTGATATATTTTTTTCATATGATCATCTTTAGATGATATTGAAATGTTGCAAGACATTAATATTTTTGTAATGGATTCAAAAACAAAATATTTTGTAAAATAAAAGCCAACTTACATGACAGTCACAATTCAGTCCTTCCCTTTGCTTGCAGTTTTAGATTTTTTAAAAGATGGTCGGCGATATTGCAAGTAGGATATTCGCTAAATTTAACTTAGACGGTCACGGATTCACAGATAGATTAAAAACGTTATTTAGGCTTTTGTATCAAGTGTCGATTGCACTCGCTACATCGTAATTCTCTTTGATACTAATTTAATTACTGCAGATACCATAATAATATCTTTTTAATTTCTGTCTCTTTTCTATTATCTTGCCAGTCCTTGTGCTGTCATCTAATTTATTAGGTAAGTGGCACATTGTTTTCCTGTACCCCTCTTGCTTGGTTTGGTTTAGTATGGTTTTTCTTTTATGGCATATCAACCTCAATGGATTATTTAATGTCGACAAGACTTTTACTTTTTTACTGCTGCTAATATTTTTTTCCAAAAATGAATTATTGGTAATATTTTTTCTTCAAAAATATATTGCTGGTATTTTCATAGTGTTTTGACAACAGTTTGGGGGTTAACTATTTGCCCATAGCTGGGACCCTAACAAGTGCTACCACCCTGGGTCAGGGTGGACCTGGGAACATCAGCAATTAAGAGGTGGTTCCATGCTCCTCAAAACCTCCTGATCAGAGGCCTTGCTGTTGGATGTAGTTTATCGTCTTACCCAGGACGCCACCTCTTGTCTTCAGTATATCCTCGTGAGTGTTAAACACTCCAAGCACTCTTTCCGTATTATATGTCCCAAAATGTTCACCTGTTTTTTTTCTAATTTTAAATGTTCTTTTTTGTCTTCGTTTTCATTAAAACATCGTGGTTGCCTATATGCTCCGTCCATGGTATTCTCAGCATCCTTCTGTAGATGTATATTTCTGTTATTTCAAGTTTTCTCTTTATCCTTGAGGAAATTGTTCAGCATTTACTGGCCTATAAGACGATTGATATTACACGGTAGTTCAGCACTCTTTTCTTTGTTTCTAATGAAAATTTCTTTTCTCTTTTGGAAAAAAGGTTTCGTTCTTCCAGTTCGCCTTCAGATTTGGTGGGTATCACAGTTTCCTTCGTCTGTTAAATCAGTTTGGAGTTCAATTTCTGTTTACTTGCTTGGATTCATCTGGTAAGGATCAACCTCACTATGTTTCACTGGTTTACGAAGCGAAATGTGTTAATTCCCTAATGTAGATACCCACCCTATTATTGTGCAATAGTTAATATTAAATTTAAATGTAGAAATGACTTAAATTGTATCAAATACCACAACTCTTGAACAGAATCATTAAAATCTTTTTATCTCTTTTCACTGAAAACACCTGGAATTTCTATATTTCGCAAAGATAGATTTACCTGATTTCATTAACCTAACAAAAAAGTCGTATTGGATAATGCCACAGCTGAATGCCGACGCTTCATCACAAGCAACATTAACATTAGTTATACTAACTATTCCTGAAGCAAAGCCACTCGCCATCATCTTTGATCGCATCTTTACAAGACGAACACCGTCTAACATTGCGACATTGTCTCTTCTTTCTTTCTCTCTCAATGAGAGACGTGTTTAATTATTTCTTGGCTTGACCCTGTCAGCACCAGATAAAGGACATCAATCAAGCTATCCCCCAAATAAAAGCCATTACTTTATCGGATTCGATATCTTTACTGAGACAAGAGACACAGCTGGGGAAAGAAAGGGAAGAGATCAGTTCCATTCTTGGTTACTTTGGGTCCCTGTCGGTCGATGGCAAGACGCCAGATGAATGACAGACTGAAGAAATGCACTTGGCCATGGAATCGGCTTTAAGGGTCGATCGACACTGACAGATGCATTTTGCACAGGTTTCATTTTGTTTATTATTTCTTGCAGTGTTTTCTTTATGCTTTTACTTTATTTATTTTAACTCTTTTCGGTTTTGTCTTATACTAAATGTTTTTTAGTAAAATGATATTATTTATATATTAGTCAGACTAAGTGATGAAGTTAAAAGCATAGATTTTAGTTAATTCAATATATTATACTTCGTTAATAATTGTGTTTCTTTAAAGACAATCCGAATTAACATTTGAAACATTTTAAAGTATTAAGTTGAATAATAGACTCTCGATATGATAAATGTGTCTGCATTTTTTCTCCTCGGTTCAGCTTATGTTTGCATGATTGTGTTTGTGTAATATGACAACAGATTTAAAATGAATGAAGACAAATAATGAAATAAGAGGTAATGAATAATAAAGACGAATAAACAAAATAAAAAAATCTAAATAAAAAGTCTAAATTTATTGATAAAGATCAGCAAAAAGGTTTTTAAAAATCTATTCTATAAATAAAACAAAATCTTCGCTCAAATTGTTAGAAAGGAAATCCAGTATGGAAGAAACTCACTATCAACGACTTGCGAAACCAAAAATCACTTCTCAAATAGAACATCAGAGGTACTGACGATGGTACCTACTGATATAGAAATTATAAACTGAATCCCATTTCCTTGTTAAGTGATTAATATCAGAGTGCATCAAAAGTATTTTCTTTTTTTTTACAGAACTTTATTCTAAATCATATTTCCTGCAGCCATCTAACACCTATATAATTACACAACTATATTATACTAATATTATAATATATTAGGAAGTATCAAGACATTAAGATTATAAATCCACTGTGCTGTTTAGAACATTATAGTGGAATTATATTTATTGTAATGAATAATATCATATCATTATTCAATTATGTCTTTTGTTTCAGGTGCTATAATGGCAGATACAAATGTTAAGATTCTGTCAGTTTTGAATCGAGCCTCTAAACAGCTGAAGTTACTCGCAGAATTCGGAAACTGGAAGAAAATTAAATGATATCTGGCCATAATTTAATTGGTTTAAACATTTCATTGTAAATCACAAATTGGTGATACCAAAATCAATCAAGTGAAACAATTTAAATATCTGGGAATTGTTTTGACAGAAGACGGAAATGCGAAGATGCATTAGGATGCCTTCCAAAATCTAAGCAAAGTATTAAAAAACAGGAAAATTTAGTTCGAAACAAAGAAAAGAATACTGAAACGTTATGTAATAGCAGTCCTCCTATATGGCAGTGATTGCTGGACAATCTCTTCACGGATGAAGAAGAGACGTGAGACAACGGAAGTGTGGTTCTACAGAAGGATGCTGGGGATATCTTGGTCTGAACATATGAGCAACGACGAAGTTTTATAGAAAATGATAACAAAAAAGGCGCTCATACTTAACATCAGAAAGAGACATTTGAACTTTCTAAAGCAGATAACGAGAAAAGAAAGCTTGAATATTTTGATACTCACATGTCAAACTGAAGGCAAGAAAGACCGAGGAAGACATAACTAACCTCACGAGATCAAAAGCAAATGGATAACGGAACAAGGTTTAGGAGAGATAACAAAAATAGAGATCACAAAATTCATTATGAGCTACAAAGAACAGGAAATAGTAACGAGTCATGAGAGACACGGCACATGAATAAAGGAAATTTGGCCCTTGGATTCCCGGATATGTATATAATAACGGTAATGATCATCGATTAAATGACAATTCTTAATCCAAAACGGGGTGGGCCCTGGATTAGGAACTCCACCCCATAAAAATCTTCTCTTTTGTTCTGGAAAATACATCAACAATCCATAACTTAGGCTCTGTACTAAACACAAACACACAAACAGTAGAAGTTCGTAAGACGATAAACTACGTCCAACAGCAAGACCTCTGATGAGGAGGTTTTAAGAAGCGTGGAACCACCTCTTAATTGCTGATGTTCTCAGGTCCACCCTGACTCGGGGTGGTAGCACCTGTTAGGGGTACCAGTTATGGGCAAATAGTTAACCCCCAAACTGGGAACAAAACACTCAATAGGTTTTAATACCAGAAATAAAAAATTATTACCAGCAATATATTTTTGAAAAAAATATATTACCAGAAATACATTTTTGAAGAAAAATTTTTTACCAGCAGCACATGTAAAAAAAAAATATTACCAGCAATAAAAAAAACGTGTCGGCATTAAATAACCCATTGAGGTTGATATGCCGTAAACCAAACCAACAACCGTCTAAGCCATCGGTTCCCAAACAGAGCGGTGTGCCTCTTGAGTGCGGCGGAAGAGGATAGCAGGTGAGGCGCAATGATTGATAGACAATCAAAGATTTAGAAACAGTTTCAAAAAATTCAACTGCCAAAAATAAATATGACTTTAAAATTCCAAATATTATTATAGATTACTTGTAATTGAATGCATGAGTCCCAGTATAAATAATTATTGACTGATTTCATCCTTGCGATATTTTTGCATTATATCAAGTATTACGAATACAGTAACTAGGGTCTGCAAATTGGAGGAGAGAGTTCTTAGTCATGTTCTTCCCTCTACTGGACCTTGTGAACTCAATAAAATCATCGATACAGTTCACTATGAACAGAGAAAACAACGACAAACTAGCATTTCTGGATGTACTAATATCTCGAACAGAGCTTAGGTTCAAGACATCCGTATACTGCAAGCCAACATTCACTGGACAATACCAGAACTCCCACCATCCATTCAGTGGAAAGAAAAGGATCGTCAGCTGCGTACAACATCGAACAAAATGTCATGTGGCGACCCAGAGACATATAAACAGGTAATGGTCAGTATAAACCATCCCCTACAATGTAACAACTACCCGAGGTACAGAGCAGCAGCTCCGACAAGCTGGAATAGAATGGTACAAGATGATAACAACACTCAGAAAACAGAAAATCTGCTTACCAGATGTGAAGGGATCATCAGAAAAAATACAAAAGATCTGTGGTCCAGATAACATCAGGACAACAATAAAAAGTGGTAAAACACATCTTCTGAGTAAGGCCTCCCATAGAGGAGAACATTAAGGACTGTATATATGCCATCCTGTGCAGCTGTGATAAGAAGTATAAAGGAGAAACAGGCCGCCCCCTTAAAATAAGTCTGCAAGATCATCGTAAAGCTGTAACACGAGGGGAAATAAAAAAAAAATTGGGCGTGGCTGATCATAGAAGGAGGAAAAGGGGAGATCACTACTCTTTGTGAGATGAAGTTGAAATAAGAGACAGAGAGGATCAATGGAAAATACGAAAACCTAAAGAATCAGCACATATGATAGGCCACAAAAAAGGGCCAAGCATAGTAATGAATACAATATGGAAACCAGTAATAAGAAGTGCTAGAGAAAAGCAAAAATAATAACAACAAAAAATTGCAATATGAGCTCTGGTAAAAATTGTTTCTGAGACAATAAGTTTATAAATGCCTAAAATTGGATAAAAGCGTTCGTTGGATACAAAGACTTAAAGAAAGATAATTGAGACATCTGGAAGAGACATGGTACGTGGAACTAGAACAATCTACCTCTGTGGACGAAATAAAGGGTTCAGTTCGAAATTCCGATCACCTGAAGACGGCCGAAACGTCATGAATATGATGAAAAAAGGTTGAGAACAACCGTCCGAATAATGGAAATAGTGTAAATAAGTCCTTTTTGTATCACATCAAATTTGGTGCAGTGCGAGCAAATTTTCAGTCCGAAAATGCGACCCCGAGAAAAATAGTTTGGAAATCACTGGTCTAAAATGTCATCTAATATTATGATAAAAAAAACTTTTAAATAATGTCTCTTGTGACCTACTATTAAAAGTAATTTTTTCACAGTCCACATTTGATTTTATGTTTTACCCTCTGTTGGAAACATGGAAAACGTTATTCGTGCACCAAGAATATTTCGTATAATCGAAAGCAATGGAACCAAAATAGCAATGGAAATATTAACGACTTCTCCCAAGTGATTGGCCTCTTCAAAGAAATTCAGACAGTATTCAGAAAACGCTGTCATAAGAGTTCTACTTTCACTCTTCCGAACGTCACAATTAAGTAGACTCCAATTAGACAAAGGCGCCATCTAGTGAGTCGTAATACGTGATATTACGAGACACAAAGAGTGTACGTGTCTCTCAGTCTGTCCATCAAGCCGATTGCATCCGATCTTTTCCGACCATTTAAATACATTCTTATTACTGATATCTGGATTTATCGATCTCGTATCTATATTTCTTATTTCTTTTCTCTTTCCAAACCGTTCGACGTATTCAATCCCTGCTCTCATTCTTTAAATTTATACATCAAGCCTAAATAAATACATGTCCCCTGTTTGACAAGTAGTCGTCATCAGATCAACTCTAGCCATGATTTCTGGTGATCACTATGCAACCCAAATGGTGGCACTGTTCGACGATTATTTTGCTCCGATACTTATGGTGGGTTCTCTCTGGTCCTGTGACACATTAATGAGCATTGACCGATGTGTGTGGTCAGCGCGTGTTGGTTTCGGACAGAAATGTTGCGTGTCAATTTGTTTGAAGAAGAAGAAGAAGAAGAAGAAGAAGAAGAAGAAGAAGAAGAAGAAGAAGGTGAGAGAAATAAAAGAAATTATGGATAGTGGAATGAGAGAGTGAGAAACTGACGAATAGAACAAAGACGTACAAACGAAAAATAGAACAGTCAGATATGAAACAAAAGATTTATGAAAGAAGAAGAAAGCTAAATAACCACTAATAAAGAACTAAAATGGCTATAAAAAAGAAAAAAAAGCGGGTAAAATAAAAGATGAAAATGGAAGAAAAAACAAATGTAAAATCATGTGACAATCCGATTTTCTTGGGCAGTTATCTCACACCCATTTTACTTTCGACACTCAAAATAAAACTTGCTTTGCCCAATGAAAGAAAAGGCGTAATTCATTGTATAAAGATTTTCTACTGTTCAGGGCGTTCTGAATCTTTTTATTTCCGACCGCTTACCGTTTGGACAAAATTATAATTGAATATTCTCGTAACGTGGCAACACTTTGGGTCTTGTTTTTTACAATATGAGACCCTAAAAAGTAAACTTTTATCCTTATATTTGAGTTGTTGTTAGATGGAAGACACATGCCAAGTACTTTCAACAATTTCCCATTGTCATCTTCAGGGCGCAATTTTTCTATACAAAGGCAAACACTAAGACGAAATATTATTCCTCACCGGCAGCAAGACTCGGAGTTTCATGCACAATGCAATCTTCAGTTGTTGACTAGACTCTCTCTCTCTCTCTCTCTCTCTCTCTCTCTCTCTCTCTCTCTCTGTGTGTGTGTGTGTGTGTGTGTGTGTGCGTGAAACAAACACCGATATAAAACAAAATCAATACCATACGCTCATATGGGTGACAGTTTTGATGATATCAGAGTTCCTTACACACGGCTCTATTCACCAACTGATTTTACTTGTCATTTTAATTAATTAGGATCCCTATTATCTGAAATCATTAACCTCCTTTTCTGGGGATTTCCTCTTGGAGAAAATATAGTATTTGGACATCATTCATTCATTTGTTCCTAAACTTTGTGACGTGTCTCTTTATGACTTGTCGATCATGTCTCTCCACAATTTCCTATCCTTCATAGCTCTTGTTATTATCCTTCCTTGCATCAATTTACACATGCATGTTAGGTCGGTTACTAGCTGGTTCTTTATGTCTCTCTTGTCATCAATCAGTCCTTTTGAGTGTGAATTTCTCCAAGCTCACTTTCCTCATTATGTAGCCCAGAAATTTCAATTCTTCCATTTTGTGTCTTTGTTCTTTAAAACTTCCTCGTTTGTCACATGTCGTGTCTATGGTATTTTCAGCATTATACATGATACGAAGTAAAAAAACGGTAAATTCAGAAAGGCGTGAGACAACCGCTGAAAACGGATGAAGACTAATGGGAATGAAAAATTTAGGAAGAGTTTCTGCACATTTCGTCAATCTTCATGTCGGATGTTCTTCTTTGAAAAGTATGATAACTTAACGCTCGAAATCATTGAGTTGTTTAGCCATGACGAGAAAGGCAGAACGAAAGAGGAAATCTGCCAGCGAATAACCTTTAAATGACGAGTCACAAGATCGAGCAGCGATTAGTCAATCATAAAAGAACCAAAGAGAATTAAGCAATTATGCGGGAGTCGAATGATTATTTAAGGTCATGAATATTGAAGAAATATAATTCAAGGTTATTCAAGGTCAATTATTCCTGAAAGATAAACCACTGTGAAAACTATTTTACAACAATAGGACTGCCAGATTGAGATACTTTTGAAAATTAAACTCTACTAAATATTTAATTTGGCAGCTGAAGTTACCCTTCGACTACTTTTAAAATAACCTGAACTAATTTGAGCGCTTAATGAGAAGAAAGTCAAATTAAAATGTAATAGCGATGGGATTTCATTTTCAATACTTGTTGCCCAATATGACAAAAACCTTTTTTATATCTTAGTCGTTTTAGAAATGAATAATTTGTTTTAAGATTTCAAGCTAAGCTGAATGAAATCACATTCAAAGATCTCACCCAGTGAGATTACTTCGCTTTGCACCTAAAGTTGATATTGCAATTTATAACAATCTATCAGAATATTAGCAATGTTATTGGCTCTGATCTGGCATCTCGTCTGCAGACGCTCTCTCACAGACGTGCCGTTGCCTCCTTCTGTCTTTTTTACAAATACTTTCATGGTAACTGCTTCGATGAGCTGCATTCGCTGGTTCCCAGACTGTTAAATGTAGCCGTCTCTTCTACTTCAATAGCTTCATGTCTTTCACTTCTCGCCTGTGGAACTCCCTCCCCTTTTCCTGTTTCCCTGATAGCTATCATCTCCAACTATTCAAATGTAATATCAATCGACGACTCCAGATGTCTTGATCTATCCCCTATCCGTCTCTTCATCCTTTCCTCTATCACTCCTCTTTGTTCCCGCCCCAACTCTCTGTAACCCCATGCGTGCTAGTGGTCTCCCGCCTTGCTTGGGGTGAAACGTTTAAAATAAAAAAAAAATTTTTAAATCAAGCAGTGAATATAACAAAGACACAGAATGGCTAAAGAAAGGGCCATTCATTGGTCCTGAAAGAATCACGTGACACTGACTATATAAGCGCCAAATTCAAAGACCCATCCTCTTTTCTTTCAAAGCCTTATTCAGGCAGCACCAAGTAAAGGTGCTCCCTTCAACACTAGACATTGGCATCAGGTTACGGACGAACTGCGCCGGAAAACTTTTAAAAAATTTCTTCTACCTACAGACATTAGTTGTGGTTTGAAAAGAGTATCTATTCTTCTATGTGAACTGTTGGCAACGTAGTCTGACGCCTTTCATTCATTTCTCTTCTCTATTTGGATGTTAAATGTATTTAAAATGTACAGGTTTTTGAGTTTCTTTCTTTTCAAGAGTTGTCACCCAGTTTGTGTGTAACTCACGGGATTTTGCATTAATCTTCAACAAATGTGCGCTTTTATTCAGGTGTATTATCCCAGAATAATTGTTACAAGAAATTCGTATAAAAAGTCAAGTCAAAATCTCTTTCTGATAATATCTTGTTCAGATTCAATGAAATTTCTGGTTGGCATCAGTGTTTCTATAACAAAAGAAGACGAACTACTATTCAGATTCCTAATTGTGGTAGAAAAGAGGCAACTTTACAATATTTACAAAAAACGTTTGATTTAGACATACATTAAATTTACTCCAAAGTGTAAGTCTCGTTCACCTTTTAAAATATTTATGGCCGTCTATTTGCAGAAACATTTTTGGAAGCATTTTAGGAGGCCTCAAAAATCTCGAAAGAGATCTCATCTATGTCGTTGTTTTCCCATAAAACATATATCTTAATTGGAACTATTCACCTGATATAAGCAAGGATAGCTCTCGAAATGTTCTTGCGTGTCTTAAATTCGTATTATTTTTGCTGCTAACTCTATTATTTTTCTTTGAGAATTCAAAACAAGAATGTTTATTTCTGGTGAAATTCTCAAAAATATAAACTTTATTCACGAAATTTTTAATTAATTTGGACAAATATTAGAACACAAAATATAAACCAATGGTAAAGGAGTCATTCCCTTAAAATGAAGGATAAAGTCAATATGAATTCCATAAATAAAATCTAGTGTCAAAGTTGGCGCAGTACAACAAGTACAACAAATAATTCTACTTGGCTACAGTGTGGGCTTTTGCATTTAGTTTTTGTTTATCCATTAGATTTGGCAAATGACAAGATTTATAAATTAATTGTCGCTAATGAAGGCCTTTTATCTTTCAAAACATATAAGAAACACTGCTCTCCACATTCTTCTTCTCTCTCTCTCTCTCTCTCTCTATATATATATATATATATATATATATATATATATATATATATATATATATATATACTGTAAGGTTCAAAACTTAGTTAAATTTGCAGGGGCTCTAAATTGGTCAAATTTAATGTCAGTGTTTATTGTACGTGGCGCCAGAATTTCTGGGCGTGTCTCCATCTAAATAAACGGCCAGGGGCTTCGGGAAAAAAGCCAACGTAATAAGACCTAAGAGTTAGCCCCCTCCCCTTTACAATCTGTTTGTACTCGCGTTGATAGGAAGTTATATAAACAGTCATGATCACGTGATGCGAGTTTCCCGGATGCTGCGTCGGATAGAAATATGAGAGTAGGTAAAAATGGAAAGTGAAAAGAAAAAAAGAACTTTATTGGGAAATGTATCGCCACTCACAAATAAAAGAAGAAAATATTATCACTCCCCGCCACCTCACCATTGCCATTTTTAAAGCTTTTGTGTCTTTTCCCTCTCGACCATAATTAGACGCTTACAACTTTATATATTGATATATTACGCCACACACTCAAAACTGAAATAAAAAATAGTGTATAAACTTCTGCAGGATTCGAACCTGCGTCTGAGTAGATAGATACTGTCGTTAAACCCAAGAAACCTTAATCGACACGGTCACAAAGAAGCTTTGCCGATCAAACAAAGCCTGAACAGAGCTTTAATTCGGGACGCAGTATCGAATTCTGCCTGGAAGTTCATATTTTTCTTTGAGAAGATTTCTCAAATATTCAGTCCGGATGACAAAGATTATATTGTTTAATAAATAAACGAAGAATTAACTCAAATATGTCTGCCCACTAAAAACAATGATAAAAATCTGTCGGATAGATAAATACAAAACCTTTTACATTTGGAGACGAAATTGAGCAGATATAATTTGGAGGAATCTGTGACAGAAGGATTTTAGTTAAAGACACTGTTCAGACGTTGCTTAACCGACAAAACTTCTTCATCGTCGAATCTATTAAAGAACGACAGTTACCCTCTAACCAGAGGGATGCGGGTTCGAATCATGCCAGAGAGCGCATATTATTCATTAATAATCTTTCTCGAATATTCAGGGCGGTTAACGAAATTAAATAAATATACTGTTTAATAAATAAACGGAACACCAAATCTGACTTTAAAAGTAATATATATATATATATATATATATATATATATATATATATATATATATATATATATATATATATATATATATATATATAAAAAAAAACAGGCCACTTTAAGGCTCCAATGTAATAGTTTATTTCACCTGAGACCTTTTAGAGGATGCTGGATCCTAAGACATCACTTTCAAAATGTAAAACGAAAAAAATGAAATGAAAATTTACACTTTTGACGGGTAGTATTAATTATCTAGGCCTGTATTGGGTGAATTATAGTAATACATACACGCGCATATATATATATTAACTGCATGAAGTGTTATATATATATATATATATATATATATATATATATATATATATATATATATATATATATATTATTGATATACATTAAATTATAAACTACTTATCCCACAATACGAACTGAATCTCTACCAATAACTGGCTCTAGAGCAATCGTTATTTTAGAAAAAATAATGAAAGTTCATGGTATTTAATGATGGTTGGCTCAGAGTTTATTATATAATATGTATTTTATAAAAGTTTATTAAATAATTTATATACATATAATATGTATTATTGATTATTACATAAATCAGCATTTAAAATAAACCCTTATAAAATAAGATATATACTCTGTCGTAATTAATAAAATCACTCGTCCTGACGAGAGAGGAATTGCGAAATGCTAAGTTGATCTCCAATAAATATCGTGAACTTTCATTATTTTTATAGTATGTATATATATATATATATATATATATATTATTGTATATATATATATTATAGTATATATATATATATATATATATATATATATATAGATAGATAGATAGATAGATAGATAGATAGATAGATAATATTAGTGGTAAATATACATATACATATGCAAAATGTATAAATATATATAAATAGATGCATATACATACATATATATATTTTTGAATAAAAAATTCCAAGAGGATAGAATCCAGGTAGAACTCAATGTCCAGGACAGAATAAGGATATAATAAAAAGGCTTAAGCGCTAATATTCCATGGTCATAATTTATTCTATTGGAATCGTAAATACGATCCAATTCATCAGAACTACAAATTCAAAAAGAAAACAGATAAAACAACGCCGGAAATAAAAATAGAATTTAGAGAGAGTGTAAGTATGAGAGTATGGGACGAATGTTAGAGCTAAAGAGAGAGGTAACAGATGAGAGAAGGTGGGAGATTAAAACTTAACAGAGAGGTGTTTTAGAGAGGTGAGTTGAAGACGGTTTAAGTGAGAGAAATATGAACGTTTTCGGATGTCTAATACATTAAAGATGTAACCGGAAAGGATACATTTTGTGGTGACATGCACACACAATATAGACGATTTAATCTTAAAGATCAGAAGAAGTGGGGGGAAGAGGAAAGGAAAGAAGAAGGGGTGGGGGAGAGAGATGGGGCCGGGAAAACTAAAACTGAAGGGCATTTACTGAAAGGGCCGCTGTGTAATTTGACAAAATTAATATCGACCAGAGGTTACAAATCAAATATAAACATATAATAAATAAATATAACGATTATCTAATCTAGCAAGGACCTATATTTTTATGTTCAAAACACATGCGTATACACACATACACAATAACATATACATGTACATACATATAGGCGTGTACCCACATACACACATATATATATACCCATGTACACACATACACATATATCCATATATCCATATATATATATCTATATATACACACATATATATATATACTCATATACATATACATACACATACATACACACACATACACATACATGCATACATATACATACATAGATACACACACATACATACATATACACATACATCCAGACACATCCACTCCTACATATATATACACATTTAAACACATATATACTTACGGACATACACATACGGGCACATAAACTTATATACATAAAACCTTACATCTCCATACAATTACATACAGCCATCTAAACAAATAAACAATGTATCCCTATATCTATCCGTCTAATTATACATACATATATACATACATATACACCCATATACAGATATATATAAGTACATACATACCAAAACATACACACACATATAAACACATCTACATATACATCTACCTATATATACATACATCCATATACGCATACATAAATATACATATACATACATATACCTATATACACACCTACATATAAACACATATACACACATACACACACTGGTACGCACATATACATATAAATCAAAATGTAAAATCTAAAATAGTAAACTTTAAAAAACTTTGGTCTCAAAAAAAATATTAAAATACATAGCGCATCACATAAACATACACAATGATATATATAGAGATAAACATAATAAACATAATAGTCATTCCATTAAAATGTCATGTCCGATGTTATTGAACCAAGATGGAACTGACATAAGTGACATGTAACAAAACAGTGTTTATGTTTTGAATCGTTTCTTATGTCTACATTTAGAAAATATCTCAATACGAAGATTCAGCAATTCATCTTGATTCTTATCTTTGATAATAATTTTTTTCCGCCATTTACAGATCATATTTCTCTCGCTTAAACCGTCTTCAGCTCACCTCTCTAAAACTCCTCTCTGTTAAGTTTTAATCTCCCACCTTCTCTCGTCTGTTATCCCTCACTTTAGCTCTAACATTCGTCCCACACTCTCATACTTACACTCTCTCTAAATTCTATTTTTATTTCCGGAGTTGTTTTTTCTGGTTTTTTTGGGGTTTTTTTTTTTAATTTGTAGGTCTGATCGTATTTACGATTCCAATGGAATAAATTATAACCATGGAATATTAGTGTTTAAGCCTTTTTATTATATATATATATATATATATATATATATATATATATATATATATTTGTTGCCACAACTAAGTTACACTTATTAAATCACTCCTGAAAAATTTATTTCGGTTGAGCTCTCTGGGGAGGAAGTGTGGGTTTGTAAACAGTGACTATTACAGCTAATAATGCAAGACTCTTCGGTAAATCGAATCGAGTTCTCTCAGTCACTGTGTGCTTGTCTAAAAATAAATGCGCTTAAACTCACCTTTATCCCTACCGTGCGCCAACGGCTTAGTGGTAGAATCCCCGGCTGACTCCAATTCAGTCGGGTTTCGATCGTAGCTACAGGCAACCGGGCGTCTAGCCACACTGATGAGCTGTGATACAGCGAATCAGTCTGTCTGTGGATGAAAAATATGTACGTATATATTGTTAATTTTAAATATGCTAACACTCTTGTATTCTTTCCCTCAAAGTATTTTCATGATGAAAGATCATATTTATAAGTGAAAATTCTATTTCTTCAGCTTCCAAAATAGTTCCCATCAAATAAGACCTCACTATGCTCTTCAACATTTCTGTACAAAAAATCCAGCTATGTTAAGCAATAAGCATTGATCCATTATGAACTTATCCTTCAAGATTAAAAATTTACAAACAAGGTAAACGAAAAAAAACTTCCCCTAACCTTCGAGCCCAAATCCTTTTTCACTTGTGCTGGAAGTGTAAATGCACTGAATGAAAACAGTCAATTCGACCTCAACGCAGCAGTGCAACTTTCACTCAGACGTGTTTAATTGACTGGTGTTGTGAAAAGGAAATGTTTTTCTTCTCTGAAATATTCAATTATGGAGCCAGCTGCAAAAAGTAAATAACAAATGAATGTGTTCCTCTTAAATTTGAAAGCAATTGAGAGGCGCCACTTAAATGAGGGCAAGACGCGAATGAATTTGGATCATTATTTGTGGATCAAGTTATTTTCGAGCTGAAATTAGTCGACACTGTGAAAGACAAAGTAGGAAGCCGTGAATGGTAGGAATCGTTGTAACTTGAAACTAATTGAAGAGAGGTGTTCCTTAAAATTGATTTGATAGCAATGCAAAGTAATTCTTCAGTTCTTGAATTGGAAGTAAACGTGAAAAAAGTTGGAAATCAGAGTTTGAAAGCTAATCTGACAGAACATTGATAATTTACTAATTTGAATCCTCTGAGCGCTCGAATATTATAATCTTGTGCCAGTGTAAGTTTAATAAATAAAAAAGGATTACGAATGGGAATTGTCTGTCATACACTTTCAAGTTATTCTCGCAGACTATCACCACCGAGTACGCCATTATTACCTGACTATGGTACATTTAGTAAATATCCCTCCTTCAGATGAAATGTATTTGCAGTTATACTACCAACAAATGCATTATACACTTGTGTGATCACTCCTCTGAATTGGTCTTGCACCAGAGGGAGATTAGCAAATATAAAATAAATATCCAGTAATCTTATTATATAGAAAGCGATGTCTATTGAATGTTCGTCAGGGATCACACTCAAGTAAACTGTAATTAACCCTGACCACCGCTTTACCGTTGGTAGAGAAAATTACTTCCAGCCACCGGTTGAACAGTGGTAGAGAAAAATGATTTAATGCCCAGCCACCGGTGAATGGTGGCTAAACACTGTAATTATTTTTATATCTACCGTGAAACATTATATACCAATTATTTGCGAATTTTGACTCTAGAACTCAGGGTTAAAATTGTTCATGGACACAGGGCTGAAAGGGTTAAATGAATCCTATCGGGATACGAACGTCTGACCTGCAATTGGAATGTGGATGATGCATCCATTATACATAAAGTATTTTATATAAAGGTCGAAATTAACTTAAAAGTACAATATCTGTCTATATGAGCAATATGAGCACTGGTAAAAATGGTTGCTGAAGTCATTAGATTTATAATACCCAGAAATTCATATACAGATGTCCTCAAGGCACAGTGGATAAAGGCGTTAGTTAGATCCGGTAACAGAACCCAAAGAGTGTGAGTTCAAAACCGGTTAAGGCAGTGGAGAATTAAACATGGCACGTGAAACTAGAACAGTTTACCCCAGTGAGCGAAATAAAGGGATCAGTTTGACATTGCAGGTACCTGAAGAAGGCCAGATCATACAACAGCCGAAGCGTTGTAATAAAATATGGCGACAAAGATAATAAGCTTTGTAATAAATATGGCTGAGGAAAAGTTACAAAGTTTGTTTTTAGTTTTATAAATAGGAATCAGTTCCTTATATTTTTCAAAATACCATTGGTCAGTTAAATTATGTAAACAAACTAAATTGATTTTTTATATTTTAATACTACAGTTGTGACTTTAAACTTGAATTTATATCACCAGTTTATTTTTGTCAACTAATAATAAATTCCTTTATTACTGGAATATTGAAGGAAAAAAAAAACAGAATACAATGACATTTTTTTACATACGATGTATGGGATCGCAAACTCACAGAAGAAAGTCCGACCTGGTAAAAAACAAAGTTGTTTTCTACGATTTTTTAACAAACTACTTTTTCGTCTTTTTCGTTTCTTTTTTTTTTTTTTAATATTATCATCGCTTCAATTATTTCTTTCACTTGTAAAAGTTTCTTTGAATTTTTATTACATTTTAAGGGCCGAGCCGATTTGTCGAATTAACCGCTTATTTTTTTTTTTTATTCTTTCTTTGTTTTTATGATATTGGTGTTTTAAATTATTTCAATTTGCTAATTTTTGTTGGATTAGAATATCGATTGTCGAAAAAGAGGCGACAAAAAGCTCGATAAAATGAAATCACGTAATTCAGCACCTGAAGCAATCAGCAGAGAAATGTATCCCACCATTTTTACAGCTCATAGCTTCGTTAAAAGAATGGAAATCTAGACATTAAAATTTTTTGTCCTGGTAGTTTGATCCCTACTACGGACTACATTATCATGTTCTTGTACCAAATTAAAATAGACTTAAACTATATTTACACGGAAATTTTGTAACCTTTGAACGTTCTAAAGGCAAGTCCCACAAATCATGACGTCAAATTGTTCTAGCATGATTTTTTTTTTTTCGCTAAGGACTAAGTAACAACATGCCTCTTCAAGCCTCCAGCCATCTTTTCAAAATTGAAAGAATCTTCGGAACTTCACCACGTACTTCATTAATTAATAACCTAGTTGTCATTATTATTCGTTCTGTTATATGTCGACTCTTCACATCAACTTCCTTTTTATTACTGATCATTTTTTTAAGAATCTGCAATTTTATTGGTACTGGTCTGACATCTCGGTTTCAGTCACTTTCCCACTTCCGTAATGTAGCTTCACTTCACCTTTTCACTGAAAATGTTCATGGTATGTTCTGGTAGGATTTCCACTTTACGAATTTTTACTAGCCCCACTTCACGAATATAAGCGCAGTACTAGATTGGCTGATAGGTCTCAACCGTAAGTTCTATGCTTATTTTTTTCTCTCGCACTTCTCACTTGTGGAACTCTCTTCAGGCTTCCATCTTTCCTACTAACTACGATCTTCAAAAATTTAAATACAACGTCAGACGTCTCATTGATAGCTGTCCTTTTATTGTCTCCTTTCCTCAATAATGTTTTCTTAGTTCTATTCACTCTCAGTAATCTCGTAGCGCCTTAGTGGCTTTATTGCCTTACTTTGGGTGTGATGATTAAAAAAAGAAATTATTTTTGTCTTAATTTTTCGCCTTTTTACGTTTTCTTATTCGAGGTGCACCTTACATCATTGTTGATGCTTTTCCTGTCCAATCCTTCCTCTTCCTACAAATCTTCCCCTTATTCTTATTCTGTTCCATCTCCTCCTACTACTACTATTCTTCTCCTACTACTACCACTACTATTCTTCTCCTCCTACTACTACTATTCTTCTCCTCCTACTACTACTATTCTTCTCCTCGCGTTCCTTATACAGAAATATCTGGAGTGTCAATAGAAAATCACCCCCGATATTTGCACTCTCCGGTTGTGTACAAAACCAGAACTTGTCCTTTCCCTAACGAACAATGCAGCTTCTTCTGCCCCTCCGGGACCGGTTGTATCTAACGGAAGTTTTACGGTCAGGGCATGTGTCCCCCTCTTACGAAGTGTCGTTTTCCCTTCGCGATGAATATCCAAATCTTTTTCCGTTAAATCCAAGAAGTAAAGCGAAAGATTGAAAAGCAACGGAACAAACGCCGAAGAGAAAAAGTCGCCCAAACTTACGCTTCTCCAGTTTGGAATTTTCTCGCTTTATCCTGCCAGAGGCAAAGATTTTACTCCCGATGATAAACATCCTAGGCACAATGCTAATCGCTTATCTCTCCTCTGGTTCGTTATGTAGACGGTAAAAAAAAAAAACTTTTTTCGGTGACTAGCAAAACAGAAGGGAAATCGTTAGACAAAGAAAGTTGGTATTTTTATAAATGGCGCTGATGTAGAAGTTGTGTGTCCAAAGATTTAATCTTTTTTCTTTCTTTTTCTTTCTTTGATTTAATTGCTTTTGTTTTTCTTTTTCTTTCTTTATTTTTCATTGCTTTTATTTATTTATTTATTTTATTGATTTTTTCTTTCCTTATTTTTTTTATTTATTTTCTCTTTCTTTTTATTGCATTTTATTACTTTTTGCTTTATTTATTATTATTGTTTTTTTAGTTTTATTGCTTTTTCTTACTTTTTTGTTTTTCTTTCTTTTTCTGTCTTTATTTTTATTACTTTTTCGTTCTATTTCTTTAGTTCTTTAATTTTTAATGTTTTTTTCTTTTTTATTTCTTTATTTTTTATTGCGTTTTTCTTTTTTATTGCTTGTTTATTTTTATTGCATTTTCATTTTCTTTTTGCTGCATTTTTCTTTCTTTCTTTTTTATTACATTGTTTTTGTTTTCCTTCTTTTCTTTTCTTTCTTGCTTTATCTTTTCTTGTTTATTTTTTTCTTTTCTTCTTTTTTCTTCTTGTTTTTTTTTTCTTTCATTTTTATCATTCATACAATTTGTCTAACGGATTATCTTCATTAAATGATTCTTCCTTTCTCTTTCCCTAAACAATCTCGTTTATTATTTGCCTCTCGTTGTGTGTCTCTAGAATTACTTCACTCTCTTCGGTTTCCAGCCACTTATTTTCTTTTCTTTCTTTTTTTTTTCATCTTTTTCTTCTTCTTTTTTTATTGGCGGTTGTTACTTTCTCGTCTTTAACGCTCTTTTTGTTTCTCAGAATAAATTGTGAATCCAGATAAAGCCAAAGAATGCAAGATTTCTGAAAATACGATCTTTATTTTACTTGTGTTTATTCAGTGCGCGTTCAAAGTGTCATACACTTCCGTCTATATTTTCCCAATACCAACCTAAGCAGACTTTCTCTTTTTCTTTATTTTATATATATATATATATATATATATATATATATATATATATATATATATATATATCTTTCTACACACACACACGCACACACACACACACAAACATATTATTTACATTATTCGGACTATTGTCCTTATCTTTGTCGCCATATTTATTACAACCTTTTGGCCGTTGTACGCTCCGGCCTTTTTCAGGTGGTTGGAATATCGAACTGAACTCTTTATTTCGCTCACTGGGATAGACTGTTCTAGTTCCACGTGCCATGTTTAATGGATGTCAGTTATCAATTATCTCCTGTTAATTTCCCTCTGAAAGTTCTCCACTGCTTTAACCGGGTATTGAACTCACACTTTTTGGTTCTTGTCACTGGATCTAACTAACGCCTTTATCCACTGTGCCATGTGTCCTTGAGGACACATGGCACAGAACCCTGCCTGAAGAAGACCGCAGCGTACAACGGCCGAAACGTTGTAATAAATATGGCGACAAGATGAGGGCAATACTCCGAGTAATGTAAATAATGTACATAATACCTTATCTCAGAAATATATATATATATATATATATATATATATATATATATATATATATATATATTAAAAAAGTTCACCCAATACAAGACCCGACAGCCACTCAGGGTAGAGTGTTACTGGGCGGTTTTGTATGAGCTAAGGAAAAGTGTAGTTCATGCAATTATTTAGGAAAGATAATGGTTAACTCGATGTGATCAAGTTTGTAATGATCGGGAAATCATCTTGGGAAGGAGATGTCCGACTGGAACTTCCTCCTTACTAATGAAATACGAAGGGAATAAGGATGATTCACTCATGTGTACGCGGTATGGCGGGTGGAACGTGCCATGGAAATAGCGACAAAGTCATGACCGTCTTGAAAAAAGGGATTGTATGGTGGAAAAATAATTAGTTTTCGACAAGGACACGTAAACGCTTTTGAACTCTACCAAAACATGAAAGTAATGATGGCGCAAATCAGCCTAGACATAGCAGCAATACACTATTTTTGATTTGGCTCTTGTAAAGATAAAGTATGGCAGGGAGAATCAGATCCTTACTGGAGAAGTACAATGAACTTTTTTTTACTTGATTCTGTTTCATTCACTAATGCCCTTGGGAAAAATAATGGGTTTATCTTTTTTCGGGTATTAAATAGCAATGCATAATGAATTCTTTTGTCCTGGATAGCAGCCATTCTATTAGAAGCAAAATCCTGAATTAAAAATCAGTTTGAAAGAAATAGACTTCTTCAGGTTATCTTACCCTAGAGCCACAAATTGCAGCTACAGCAACAATATATTCGGTGTCCCAACGACCCTAAATAGGTTACGGGTTTCATTTACGTTTTTCTTGCATCTTTAGTAATAGGCCTGATATATGAGTTCCACTCGACATCTGAAGTGAGCTTCAGTCTCAATAGACGTCCAAGGTAAGGAATCTCCTTAAGAGAACACTCATCTATCATCATAAGTTGACGGTCTGCTCGTTAATGGTAGAACGTTACTAGTTAGGTTTTGGACGTATTTAATTTTACAAACCAACCCTTCCACCACTGAACCACCCGGGCGGAGGAGAAATGAGCTCATAGTTCTGATCATTCACATTACTTCTCATCCTATTAGCTGTGCTAGCCACTTAGATATTCTGTAATGATTCGAGTTTGTTCCTAGGCATATCATTAATATAGAACAGAAAAAGGGCAGGACTAAAGAGGTAACCCTAATGAACGCCGACATTGATCGCATGAGGTTCCGATGACTGTCCGTTAACAATAACCTTCATGGACCTGTTAGGAAGGACTTGATAACTGAAAAATCCCTTCCAGGGATTCCATAGCTGGATAGTTTATGTAACAACCCTCGATACTACAACTTGTCAAAAGCCTTTGATCTTAGGTGATGGTCCTCATGATGAATTTATTATCTAGTGTCTCATTGATTCTATGAGTGATGACGACTGTCGATCTAGCACAGCGAAATCCATGTTGGCTATTCAAGCAGTTGGTTCTGTTGAGGGGTTCATCAAACTTTTTGTTGATTATATATTAGTTTTCTGATGGCAGCAAGGAGGCTAATAGGTCGATATTGCGACAGGTATAAGCTCAAGTAATATCCTGTAGATAGATTACTAGAAACAAGCAAAACAAGATGGAAAAATGGGCAGGCACTTATTAAGCTTAAACTTCACAAAGTACCAAATTAGGATCGAAACTGATATATGGCCCTCCACTACGACGAAATAGATAAAAAGAATTGAATAGACAGAGATAAATGATTAAAAATGAGTTAAACTTATAAAGTCAAAAAGGGAGATATCTGGCTTGATCCGATGTTAACGAAAAGAAAAAAAATCGTTTGTTATGATAAACCGACACGTCCTTTTCTAAAAAGGCATTCGTTTAGATGTTGATCAGAGCTTTTAAAAATCAATTTGAATCAATCCATTCAGCCCCTCAAACGAATTGAGTTTCGTGTGACCATTTCAACTGTGACTGGCAATATTTGAAGAGATATGCACATGTTTGAATTCCATTTTTTTTTAAATCTTAATATAAAATAAGATAAAAACAGTTTCAATAAAATAAAAAAAAAAAAGAATTACCTGCCTTTAATTACGTGTCAGTTTTCTTCTTTCCATTGATTTTTTTAATCATTGTTCATATTTCTTTGATGCTATTTTAAATATTTATCTTTTTTCCACTGAGATTTAAATTTTGTTTAATTCTAAAAGTTTCCATCAGTTTCATATTAAAGAGTAAAAAGAAAGTTTTCGTTTTTTTTTTATTTTTGTCAAAGTTTTAGCATCAGATGTTCTAAATTTTTTAAATTTTCCTTTTTAATTCATTAAAATCCGTGAGGCTCTGTTTTTTATTTGTTTTTGTTTTTTTATTTTTGTTTTCGTTTCCCACCGTATTTGTTGATTTCAATATGATTGCCTTTGCCTTCAAATCTTTCTTTTTCATTCTACCTCCCTTCAGGCATTCACTTTCTTTCTATCAGTCTCTCACCTGTTAATGTTCACACACACACACACACACACACACACACACACACACACACACACACACACACACACAGAGACAGACAGACAGACATTCACACAAATTGAGGCATATTTTACTCATTTTCTCAAACGCTTTTCAAATTAATTTCTCTCTTTCTTGCTTTCTTTTTCATTCTCGTTATTTTCGCACCTGTATATCCAATTATCTAATTCTCTTTTTCTATTCACTCTTGTTCTCCTCCCCTTTTCTCGAAATGAAAAAGATTGAACATTCTTTCTTTCTTTCTTTCTTTCTTTCTTTCTTTCTTTCTTTCTTTCTCTCATCGTTTTCTTTATGCCCCTCTTTTTCTTTTTCCTTTCGATCGAACTTACTCACCCTTTTTAAGATTGCCTATTTATCCCTATTTTGAATCTTTCCCATCCACTCTTTTTCTATCCTTCTCATGTTAATCAAAAGCAAAAACAAAGATGGCGAGCATAGACAACAGAACGCGCGAACATCAATGATTGTATTAAACGAATATAACAGCGATGATAATGAGAAGAAAGCTTATTCCGATCGTCCCAAATGTCTGATCGTTTTAATGTTACTTGATTATCAAGCAGCAAAAGCGCTATCATGCAAGTCAAAGAAAACGATTTACTGACAAAGTCCAAGATCGAATAAATGACGTAAGCAGACGAAAAGCAGTTGAGCTCGCTCCGAAATAGACAGTCATGGCGGTCCGAACCTAGAGTATCCATCTCTCGAGCATGACAAATTGATGTGGTCGTGGCGGCCATCATCACGAAGCGCTCTTCGTGAGCGTCAGTGCATATGTGGTCGGGTTGGGGAACTCCGGCAACAAATTGCGGTAGCAATTACAACAGTGAAACCACTGAAGCGAACGCTGTTGTTTGAATTGAGCAAACGATTCCCTGATTTGGTCTGACACTTCATTCGTTCGTTGCCTTTCCTGGTCGTTACTTTCGATCTCTCTAATTTCGCGCCATGTGCCCGGACCGATCGCCATGAACGGCCATCACAGCCGATTCTCCTTCCAATCCAGTCGTATTGACAACGTTGTGCGCATGCGTTTACGGTATGATGTCTCTCTTTTCGCTCATATGATTCTAAATGTCTTTATGGATGCATATATTTAATAGTGCTTATAAATGTTCACAGAGACGTGTCTTGCAATCAAGTGTTTCTCTGTGGGTCGATACAAAGGTTCCTAGCGTTGTTAGTGAAATCTTAAAAAATGTCTTTTAATCAATCCTTTCCATTCTATCTTTACAAAGCTTCAGAAAAAAATCAGAAACAATTAAAATCCAATCAAAAGTAACGTAAAGAAAGTCATTGTTATTATGTTTTTCTCTTTTGCTTAATATTGAAAACAATCATTTCTTGAAAAGAGAATTAATGATGTAAAAGAAAATGTATGTATTCTCTCTTTCATAGAAATACAAACATTGATGATAATATTCATTTATAGGAACAAGTATAGTCTTTTATTTTTATGTAGTTTGTCCATGGGGCTTATGGCTCTCCCCAACATCCTCTGATAATCGTTTGACTCTTTGCCGTACCTTTGCCCCGATCTGCCATTCATTCACACAAACTCATTATTCATCGCTTCGTTTTGCCTCTCCTTCATTCAAAATATCCTCTAAGTGTCCTGTAAGTGTTAAATATCCTGTAAGTGTTCTGTAAATGTTAAATTTTCCAAATTTCTTCATAATGTCTTCGAGAACATAATACTTCAAAAATGATGGTATTATTTACAAATAGAAAAAATATTCATACAAAGTACATTAAAAGAATAAAATTTTAATATACTTTGTATGAATATTTTTTCTAAGCAACTATTTCATAGAAAATCCCCCAAATTTAAAAAAAAAATTAAATCACTAACAAACATCAAATTAAATTCTTTGTAGTCAGTTTAGACTTTCAAATTTATATCAAACATTATAATCTTTATGAACCCCCAAAATAACACTTTCAAAGTAAAACAAAATGACAGCGTCTTTTTCGAGCCTGTTCTTTTCAAAGAAAATTAGTGACATCTTCTCTCATGACTTCCTTCTCTCTTTTTCTTTTTATGTTTTTTTTTTCACCTCTACCCCTTCTATATCAATATATAACTTCCGTTAAGTTAACCGTTTAAATGTGTCAATGTCTGGACCTCCTCAAGTAATTTTAAGTATGAAAGAATAGAAATATTAAATTACATCTAACTCACTCATGTCTTCTCTCTCATCCCTCACTTTCTCACTTCGTTAATTTACATATGCTTAATACGGCCCGTCAAAAATATGTAGATTTCTTTTCATTTGTCGTTTCAACCTTTGGAAGTAGTCTGATGATCCGCAGTCCTTTAAAAGGGCTTTGGTGAAATAATTTATTACATGGAACCTTAAAGTGGTCTGTTTTTATTTAAATTATTTGCTCTGGATTTACATTGAGCTCTCTGGATTTTATCCTCCTTGGCTCTACCCATACGGATTACCTAGTTTTCCATAAACTATATATATATATATATATATATATATATATCTTCTGTCTATCTGTTCATTTCCAGTAGATAAGAGAATTAGGAAAAGGTAGCCAAGAAAAAAGATACTGGGTAAGTAAAAAGGACAAAGAAAAATGAAAAACAAATCAGGGAATGGGAAAGGAATGGGAACGAAAAGAAGACAAAACTACTTTTCTGTCTTTTGTGGCTGCACAATTCTTTATCTTTTTGAACTTTTTTTTTTTAAGTCAGTGAAGCGCTTGAATCTTTGAATCATTGTTGATGAAACTTTTTTTTATATACTTTTTGAACTATGACGCACACCTTACTAACGTCCGGTAGATGCGACTATATAAATACAGGGTGTCCCAAAAAATTTGACATCATTTCGCAGGCCAATCATTTTGGCAATTCTTGTTGAAATAACCTCAAATTTTCACAGAATGTATAGAAACAGATCAAGATTTTATATTTAATGTTTTATTTTTGTTATCTCAATGAGAATTTACCAGAGAGATGGATCGCGCATGCTGAAGATGAAGACAGTTTTCTGATGAAATGGCCACCGCGGTCACCGTACATGTCCTCGTGTGATTTCATTTTATGGGGATATGTGAAGGAACTGGTCTATGTCCCCATCTTCCTACAAAGCATTGATGAACTCATGCAGAGAATCACGTCCCACTGGATAATATTACCGGAGACATTCTACAGAGTGTTGGGCACGAGCTTAACTACCGACGTGTGCCGTGTCACAGGTGGTGCATATATTGAACGCTTATGAAATCGGTCCCATAATAAAATTATGCTGTTCAACTGTTCCCTTTCATTGAGCTAGACTTAGTAGTTTTCAAGATAATTGCTTTTAAAATGATGTCAAATTTTTTGGGACACTCTATATAGATAAAAACATTTTGTCAACAAACTATAAAAAATAAAAATGCGTAAGTATATGTACATATACACATTCATAAAATGCATATATATATATATATATATATATATATATCAATTCATATATATATATATATATATATATATATATATATATAAATTTAGAGGCGACAGTCTGTTTCATGCTATATGCAATCGTCAGGCCACGTGTGCTGTTATTTTTCTCGGCTATTTATACATATACGGGCCAGTGGTGCATTGTGGGTAGTCTCTTATGGCGGTTATTTTACCGGAAGTCGTTTATTTATTTATTTGGGTTAAATTTTATTTTTTGTTTCTTATTTTATTTATTTATTTACTTATTTTTTAATCGGTGTTTTTTTATTAACGTAGTAAAAAATTGTTTATATCACTTCTTTAATAGTTTTGTTTTGGTTTGAGAATTTAATTAAAGCTATTTGTTCGGTTTTGGGTTTGGTTGTTGTAGTTTATTCTAACTATTATTTTGGCAGAAAGAGTTTTTAATTTGTGTTTATTTGGGTTGATTATCTTTATTTGTTTTTTCTAACGGTAACTTTATCGGGATTGGTTAGTTTATTTATTTACTTGGATGAATTTAGGTCAATTTATTTTACTTCTATATTTTCTCGTTTCGGTTTTCGATTTTTAAGTAACGTAGTATTTATTTATTTATTTTTATTTTATTTTATTTTATTTATTTATTTTTTATCGTTATATAACAGTTATAGCTATTTTTTTCGTTCGATTTTTTGGTTTGATTTTTTAGTCTAACTAATATTTTGGTCATAATGGTTTGCTACTTTGTTTATTGAAACAGACTGTCGCCTCTAAGTGTTGACTTCTATGTTCACTTTTATATTTACACACGCTCTATCTATGATATCGAGCACTTTATCCCATACATATAGCACACCTTAAGACTATATATATATATATATATATATATATATATATATATACACGCACACGCACACGCACACACCTTTTCGTATATGTGTGTAAAAAGTTTAGTTATGATGTGTTTCATTCTTCAGGACTTCATCGAACTAAATTTGTTATGCAGGGCAACACATGCACACGAACAATGGGTGATGAGGATTTTAGAACTTTTTAAATATTTTTTTAAATCTATCTGAATTCATTTATAATGTTTTTCTTTTTTTTTTCATCCCTTTTGTTAGTTGATCTCATTTATCAGAGTGCTGGATTATTTAGTGTACATGTCCATGTATAAATACAAAGGGTCAGTTCAGCTATCATTCAGATGGCCAGTTGCATTTACACAAAGAAACGGCAACACTTAAAAACACACACACAGACACTGAATCATACGCATCTAGGCAAGAACACAAAGTCACGCATGCACACAAACATCTACATACGAAAAAACACCTAATTTCCCTTATAAATGTTTATTTTAATGAAAAATTATAAAAGAAAAAAATGTAACGTTACTTTTTGGAATTATTTAAAGATTATTTGCAAAACGATGTTAAGGACTTCCCTTTTTAGATATGGAAACTTTTTGATAGATTCATCAGATCTTTAAATTTAACTGTCGTGGTTTAAATTCAGAACAAAAATAAAAGGCTTCGAAAGAGATTGCCTCCCATACGATGAGAACTTGTTATGACAGGATTAAGATTATTTAAAGCTCTACTGAATAATATCAACCGAAAAGATATGTAAAGCGAAACAGAATTTTTAAAGTATTCGAATGTATTGATTATCAGTGAATAAGCAATATTCAAAACTAAATTTGGCAGAAATTAATGTCACAATCTGTAGACAAAAAAACCTTCACGCGGAAAAAAGTTCGCATTTGCATACAATCGTTTTGTTTAATGCTCATTTCTATGTTGGTGATTATAAATTATTTGATTGTCTTTCTTTAAAGAAGATATGTAGGTTGTCAATAAAACATAATCTTGAATTGGGATATATATTATACGTGCAACAGAATTAGAGGTTTTCTTTCTTGGATGAAACTAGATCTTTGCTTTTGTAACTAGTTTTTTTTATAATCCACAATCAACAATTTTGTCTCTGTTTAAAAACGAAGACATATTTTTTGTGTTGTGTGAATTACGTCCTTGACTCTACCTGATTATTGAGAAAGATCCTAAACAAAACACAACAATCTGAAATGTGTTAGTGTTGGTTTTATTAACATGACTACAAAAATGATACACAGACATTTCTTTGATGGATGGCTATCCAGAGAATGTTTGTTTTTTCTTTTTTTTTTCTTTTTTTTTTTTGCAGGAGAGATTCACAATTTAACACTTTACCCAAAGGTTCCACAAAAGCGTGCATACGTGATTTAAAAAAAAAACATTATTTTCCGTGATTTCGGATCGCGAATAAAGTGTGTAGACACGAATGCCAGTAGAAGCACAACTTGTTATTTGACTAAGATAAAAGCAGCAATCAAAATAACAAAGTTGTATAACTATTTTGACGGTTAATGTGTAATTCGGGCTGAATTAGCAGGTCCAGAATAAGTTAGTTACTGTATCATTATGGAAAATGTGAAAAAAGTTTGAGTTTATGTTCTGTTTCTCCCATTGCTGAAGCAGAACAATAATAATACTAATATGGCAAAAATTTTGCCATCGAAGCGTGAACAATTCTTCGGTTCCAAACGTCGTGGAATCAATAATTAGATGTTTTATTCTGTACTTGCTATTCTAATGGGCGGTAAGGTTACACTGAGTTCTCTGGATTAAAATAGATCCCAGCAATAACATTAGATATATTTTAGCTAATTTTATTTTGCCTTTCTAATATTTTCCTTTTCAGTAAATACAAAATATAAGGAACTAAAAAAAGAGAAAGACATAGTCAGCAATGTGTTATTTTAATAGGTCGGAATAAAATCTTTGTTATTTTATCTTTGTTTGGTGAAGATCTCACGGAAGAACTGGCACAAAGTGAATGAAATATTTGTTGCATAAATTCTATTTCAGTGATTTTGTTTCAAACATTTTTGTTCAAATTTTATTCCATGTCTTGCTTCGACAAATGAAATCTCTTTATTGTTGTTGCAATAATATTTCGACAAGTCTCTTCTACAAATTCATTATCTATGAACTTCGGAACGAAAGAGAAGATATTTGTTCATCCACCCGTGCAGGCAGGATGGGACACATTGACAATATTTAAACATGGGAACCTATTTTTTATCATTTCACCCAAGCAAGGCAATAAAGCCACTAAGACGCAATGCGTTACTTAGTGTTAGGGAACAAGAGAAAAACGCTTTTCAGGAGAGAGAACAATAAAAGAACAGGGATTAAGAAAGCAGACGGTTACATTTAATGAAAGTTGACTGGAAATCAAGAAGCCGGTAGAGAGTTCCACAGGCGGGAAGTGCGAGAGAATTAAAATGGATTGCACATGTAACTCGAGTGGATAACAATGACATAATCAATATGTTGATTATTCAAGTAAAAGGTTAGAAAGGAAGCCTTTGTCAATACTTGAAAGAGTGATAACAGTAAAGAAACCTATTTTCCTGAAAAATAATTTTAAGAGAAAAATTAAATACAGGATTGGCGTTTCGAATGTTTTCTTATAAGGTAACGGCCAACATCCCCCTATCACTCTTAGCCTCCTTATATATATATATATATATATATATATATATATATATATATATATATATATATATGCTTGCTTTTCTCTGTATCGGTGTGTCCTCCTGCATTTGTATTCCCTAGTATGTTTGTCTTCCTTCGATGTGTTCGTCTTCTCTTTTATGTTAACTTGTGTCTTTGTATGTTTGCGTTTATATATATATATATATATATATATATATATATATATATATATATATATATATATATATATAAAAAAAGACAATAGGAAAACTGTAATATTAGCCGACGCGTTTCGTCTAATGTGGGCATTTTCAAGGCAAAAACGAAATGAATGTTTTGTTTTGTTATTAATAGTTACTTTGTTTTAATAAATTAATTTCGTTTTTCCCTTGAAAAAGTTCACATTGGACTGGACGAAACGCGTCGGCTAATATTAAGACCCTCCTATTGTCTTTTACATTTATAAATATTGTCTTTTTCTACAAGTTAACTCTGAGAAATTTTTCACACAACACACACACACACACACACACACATATATATATATATATATATATATATATATATATATATATATATTCAGTTATATGGATATTAGTTTTTAACCTTGGGTTACACGCTTTTGCGATCATCAGACAAATCCATATATATATATATATATATATATATATATATATATATATATTATACATATATATATATATATATATTCATTATATATATATATATATATATATATATATATATATAAATGAGTGCATGTTCTTGTAAGCTTGTGTTTCCTTGTTTGTGTGTATGTTTAGTATTCTTAATGTGCCTATGTACTTTGTATTTCTCAATGTAAGTTTGAGTTTCTTTACATTTGTTTATTTCCATAAAAGCTTTTGTGTGGGTGGGGAGTGCATGGATGTTAATACAAGTACGGACATAAATGTATGTTTCAAATTAAAGAGAGGGGGTGTTTGTTGGCATAAATCTTCAACACAAAGGACCCTTCATTTACACGTCTATTAGGACTGGTCGATGAGGTTTTGTCATCTTTTATTTCTTCCTACGATCGATCACGTGGTCTTATATTTGGCTTCGAATGTTTCCAAAAGTACATACATATCGCTATCTTTTTCTTTTTTTCTCATTTTTCCTCAGAAAACTCGTAAATATTTCCATGGAAGATGGTAGCCTGCGATGTATTTTTGAGTTTTGAATTTTTAGCAAAGATATATATATCTTCTCCTGATAGGTATTTCGTATAGTGTCACGCGTTCTTGCACGAGGGAAAAAAAGACTTTTTAACTGAGTGGGCACACTTCAATCTGCAAACGTTGTGAAAATCTTTATAACTTTGGTTGAATATCAGGTCTGGACTTGGCCGAGTGCATATTAAGCATTGGAGGCTGATATGAAGTATGGCCCTTGTAATCAGTGTCCATTTAATCCGCCAAGTGAACAGAATTTCGATATTGACGAGGGAATAATGACGGAGAGCATGTCGACAAGTAGAGGGCGCAGGGCAGACGAGAGATCTTTGCGCCTTCATCTTACATTTGAAAAATGGCGTTCATAAAAGCAACAGAAAAAAAATGTCAAAGAAATTCCTGAAAGGAAGATAAAAAAAATAATTTTATAAAAGAAAAGCAAAAACAACGATGAATTTAACCGACAAAATGTATTTTAAAATATTGGGAAATAAGACCATGAAAAGATAATAATAATAATAATAATAATAATAATAATAAGAAGAAGAAGAAGAAGAAGAAGAAGAAGAAGAAATAGAAGAAGAAGTGGAAGAAGAAATAGAAGAAGAAGTGGAAGATGAAGTAAACGCAGAAGAAGGATAAACATCAGAAGAAAAAACTCAATAATAATAATAATAATACAAAGAAGAAAAAGAAGAAAAATAAGAAGGAAGTCGAAAATGTCGAAAAATAAAAAGTGCAGATGAACAGAAAAAATGGATGATGGGAAAGAAGGAAAAAAATCTTTCATAAACAAAAAATGAAAATGAAAAAAAATAATGGAGGGAGAATGAAGTATAAAAACAGACAGAAATTAAAAGAGAGCGGGGGGAAGAAAGAGAGGAAAGTGTCGAGAAAGGTTCTTCCAAGAGAGAAATAGTAAAATCAAATTTGAAGGAAAGAAAGAAAGAAAGAAAGAAAGAAAGAAAGAAAAAGGGTAGAAAACCAGAAAAAAATGTCAAATCGAAGAAAACTCTCTATGTCTTGCAAGGCTCATTGGGGATATTTGACATCATTGAGAGTGCGCAGGTGGCAGAGTTAATTCGAACAGTTCATGCGCTAAAAAAAAGTGTCGTGTCTCGAGGCTGCAGATAAGAGCTGAGATATGACAATTGTCACCTCGGCTGAAACATCGAAGAGGAGTTCAGTCTCAATAATAATAATAATAATAATAATAAACGATCTCAAAGTAAATGTTCTCAAAGTAGATAAAAGCTACAGATGAGTCAATAAAACATAAAACCCTGCAAACAGTAACAACAGCTTTTATTGAAAAACAAATCTAAATATCTTAGCCATGGACGATAGTCTGGAGACATATTCAGTACTCTAGAGAAAACGAAATATTGCAGAATAAGGAAAACTAATTTTTCAAGCAGTAAAATCAAAAGAGAAGTGGTTGAGCAACCATAAAAACGAATTCCATAGGATCGATGACCAACCTGATACTTAATGAAAAATCCAAGCCTGAAAAATAGTTGTAAAGAATCTGTAAATCAGAAAGTTCCAGGCGCCCCCCCCTTCAAGGGTGCTCATTCCCATTCAGTCAAACAATTGCAGATACTAATACGCCTGGAGGATGTAGTCTATTTCTTCTGTATTCAGGCCTCCTCTCCCCGACGATTGAAGCAGGGCTGCTGCTGCTGATGATGATAATGATGAGTCAGCCAAGGCGACTTAGGTGTTACATTTAGATATATGAGAACATCCATTACCGTAGATAATCAGTATATACTGGTTTAGCCGATTATTAAGGTATTTTAACTGAGCCCCACATGCAAGGAGATGCACTGCTTTTATCAAAAGCTGTCATCATATCGCAAAAAAATATCGCTATGTCCTTATCAAACTGGGTGTCATGATGGGCTTTATATATCTGCACTTCAGAGTCACTATACTGCTTACTCACTCAATAATAATAATAATAATAAAAGATGCCAAAATAAAATATCGATCTGAAAAATATGAAAGGAACGGAAAAGTATAAAAACATCAAAATCAAAACCCAAAAAGATGAAAATGGCTTTACGAGCGTTAGAATTTGCTCAAAGGAACAACTAAAGAAAGAAAAGCCATCTTTGGGATATGAAGGAATTTTTGCAAATTGAATGATTCTGTATCTGTCAATATTTCTGAGATGAGGTATTATGTACACAATTTACATTATTCGGACTATTGTCCTCATCTTTGTCGTCATATTTATTACAACGTTTCCGGTCTTCTTCAGATAACTGATAACTGACATCCATTAAACATGGCACGTAAAACTAGAAAATTCTACCCCAGTGAGAGTAATAATGTGGCACCATGCATAATTAGAAAACTGAAAAGAGATATTCATAAATACATGATTTGTTTTTTCGGTTTGTTAACCATTTGATAATTATTTAGAGCTGAAAAATATTTCGGGGTTGAGAATAATTCTTTAATTGCGTTCAGGCGATCTGGGAGAAAGAAAGAAAAGAAGAGGAAGAGGAAAGAAAGGAGAAAAATAAATAATACGAAACCAGGTCGTAAGCGAAAACACACACGCTCGACTGGCACATATCAGATGTCAAAAATATCAGGTCAAGCACCTGACCTACTTCCGTGTCCGCGGAGGATGGAAGTTTGTTATCAATTTGGTTGAAGAAATAAAGTTTAGAGACAATGGAAAAAATATGATAGGTAACAGGTGGGAAGTTTATCTAAGGATACAGACAATCCATTAATACGAGAACCCAGACAATTTCT
The DNA here is from genome assembly GCA_903632075.3 of Acanthosepion pharaonis. NCBI lineage: Eukaryota > Metazoa > Mollusca > Cephalopoda > Sepiida > Sepiidae > Acanthosepion > Acanthosepion pharaonis. The sequence goes on along the minus strand of CAHIKZ030000525.1, from coordinate 37,215 downwards.
AGAGTTGGAAAAAGCCACCCAAGGTGATGTCGCTTTTTGAGATAATACAGATTTTTATTATCGGCCGGAGGAGAATGAAATATTTTGTTGCGTTCAGAGAAACGCCGACAGGTCTAAGAAATCCCTTTCTTAGATCGTATCCAATTAGCGATAAAATGTTTGACAAATACCGCGTGTAAAAGAAACCGGGATCGTCATTTCGATCAAATACGAAAAGGACAATTTAAATTTTTGTTTCTTTAAGCAAGGTGTTTCTTCCCCCAGAACAAAGCCACGGATTGTCCACGCCCGATTAAAGACGTCACGAAGGAAGGAGGAAGATACCGACCAGAGTCTCATTGGCCGAAGGCGGTCACATGATACATGAGGGAGGAGGAAAGATGCCCGACCAGGACCCCATTGGTTGAGAGCGGTCACCTGACATACGAAGGACCAGGGGAGCGGGTATACGCCCCCAGAGGCACAGTAAGGAAGTAGGAGTGAAAGTAAGTTACCGAAAATGGAAAATCCCTAATCAGAAATAATACGTATTTAGGATTATCAAGAAAACCCTGGCGCCGACAGACCCACCCCAGTTTTTTGACTGCGTCAATAAAAGCAGGACCCCAACCGACAGAGATGAGTTGCAGTTGCGCCGCGGACGGCGAGGGAGTTTGAGCGCGGGCGGCGGGCCCGGTTCATTCGCACCCTTGCGGGCAAGAGAAGCCGAAGTGAAGCAGCCCGTTTGGCCTAAGTGGAGAAGTTGGAATCAAACCAAGCCTAAGCGGAGAAATTCGTCCAACCCAAGTCGAAGTGAATAAGCTCGTCCAACCGAAGCCGAAGAGAAGAAGTTGAGTTGCAGCCCGGACGGCGAGAAGGAGTTGCAGCCCGGACGGCGAGAGTTAGTTGCAGTTGCGCCGCGGACGGCGAGGGAGTTTGAGCGCGGGCGGCGGGCCCGGTTCATTCGCCCCCTTGCGGGCAAGAGAAGCCGAAATGAAGCAGCCCGTTTGGCCTAAGTGGAGAAGTTGGAATCCAACCAAGCCGAAGTGAAGAAATTCGTCCAACCTAAGCCGAAGTGAATAAGCTCGTCCAACCGAAGCCGAAGAGAAGAAGTTAATTCGCGCACTGACGGCGGAGATGAGTGAACAATAATTCAGACTCTGAAGAGAAGAGTTTTTTTTTTTGTTGCAGCTGCGCCGCGGGACGGCGAGGGAGTTTGAGCGCGGGCTGCGGGCCCCAGTTCATTCGCCCCTTTGCGGGCAAGAAAGGCCAGTTCGTTTGGCCTAAGAAGAGAAATTCGTCCAACCCAAGTCGAAGTGAATAAGCTCGTCCAACCGAAGCCGAAGAGAAAAAGTTAATTCGCGCACTGACGGCAGAGATGAGTGAACAATAATTCAGACTCTGAAGAGAGAGTTAGTTGCAGCCACGGACGGCGAGAGAGATCAGCCGTGAACGACAGGTAGAGATCAGCGCCCAGTGTCGAAACCAAACCACACCCCGAAATGCAAATTTCTAGAGAGCAGGCAACTCGAAGCCTTAAAGTTGTATGATAGAAGCTTGGTGCCACGGTCCACAGAACGGGTCAGGGAGGTAGGAATAATCTTGTGTAACGAACAATTAGATATAAAAGTTGTTACCTTTTTTCTTCAATATTTTGAACTTGTGAGTTTTATTTTTCTTGTGTGTTATCACCCCGTTGGACTCAGCTTGCATACGGCCCAATCCCTGTTTGATCCCGTCTGTCTAAGATCTAATCACAACGTGGGTAGGCAGACCGGAGATCAGTGCAGTTACCCTGGTAACCAGGCGTTGGAAGCGGGTTGGGAACGACGAGGCTGGTATTCATCTAACCAAAGGGTTAGAACGTCACACTTGGAGCAGCGAGGTGAACAGCTGACGCCGCGGCAAAGACGTCACAACTGGTGTCGTGATCATAGGATCAGAACCCCGGACCATGTCACGTCACAATTGGCGTCGCGAACGGGATCGAACGACACAGTCGACGCTGCGACCAGAGGGGACGACGTCACAATAATAATGTAATCGACATTCCAACCACCTGAAGAAAGCCGGAGCGTACAACGTCCGAAACGTGGTAATAAATATGACGACAAAGATGAGGACAATAATCCGAATAATGTAAATAATGTATAATGATTCTGTCCAAAGGAAACTTTCAGCAAGTCGAGAGTTGTGGAAAGAAAAACTGAGGTGACAAAAGGTCATCGATGCTATGGCAATAACATGCAAAACCTAAAGTCAACAAAGAGCGATGTGCCGAATAGGTGAGGTCGATGGGCTCAACCGATTTCTACAATCGATTCTTCGATTCTTATGCAAACTGGTGAAAAAAGTATTCGTTTCAATTGACACCGATAATGTGACGCTTATTCATTTCCTCATTTAATTGTGTCCCAATTGCATCTCGTCGCATGGTAGCCAAATTATCTGAAGAAAACTTTCGCAAAATGTGGTAACGAAATGAGAAGGAAAAATTAATAAAAAAAGAAGCGTTCAATTTTTCTAGGCTACTTTTTTTTAAAATGGCTTCATTCAATAGATATTTTTGAATAAAGGAAGAGAATACTTATGTAGAGAAAGTTAATTAAACACAATACCCTTTGAGTTCAAACACATTGATTAATAATTACACTTGAACTGAATTAATGTCATAGTGTATTCGATCCTCACTGGGTACCTACATACTTGTGCTAATAAAAAATACTCTTTGCAACTATCTGCAAATGATTTCAATTTTAAAAACAATAAGAACAATTAAAGTATCTCGTTCCGATTGATATCACGAGGCAACCCACCCGCCATATTCACCTGGCATTGTACGCCAACTGATTATCACCTTTCTAACCCACCCGCCATATTCACCTGTCTGTGTACGCCAAATGATTATAACCTTTCTAACCCACCCGCCATATTCACCTGGCTGTGTACGCCAACTGATTATAACCTTTCTAACCCACCCACCATATTCACCTTGCATTGTACGCCAACTGATTATGACCTTTCTAACCCACCCGCCATATTCACCTGGCTGTGTACGCCAACTGATTATGACCTTTCTAACCCACCCGCCATATTCACCTGGCTGTGTACGCCAACTGATTATATGATATTCCTTTGTACGCCAATCCCTTTCTAATCCACCCGACATACTCACCTGGCATTGTACGCCAGCTGATTATGACCTTTCTAACTCACCCGCCATATTCACCTGGCATTGTACGCCAACTGATTATGACCTTTCTAACCCACACATCATTTCCACCTTGCATTGTACGCCAACTGATTATGACCTTTCTAACCCGACCACCATATTCACCTTGCATTGTACGCCAACTGATTATGACCTTTCTAACCCACCCGCCATATACACCTGGCATTGTACGCCAACTGATTATGACCTTTCTAACCCACCCGCCATATACACCTGGCATTGTACGCCAACTGATTATGACCTTTCTAACCCACCCACCATATACACCTTGCATTGTACGCCAACTGATTATGACCTTTCTAACCCACCCGCCATATACACCTGGCATTGTACGCCAACTGATTATGACCTTTCTAACCCACCCGCCATATTCACCTGGCTGTGTACGCCAACTGATTATAACCTTTCTAACCCACCCACCATATTCACCTGGTAGTGTACGCCAACTGATTATGACCTTTCTAACCCACCCACTATATTCACCTGGCATTGTACGCCAACTGATTATGACCTTTCTAACCCACCCGCCATATTCACCTGGCATTGTACGTCAACTGATTATCACCTTTCTAACCCACCCACCATATTCACCTGGCATTGTACGCCAACTGATTATCACCTTTCTAACCCAACCGCCATATTCACCTGACATTGTACGCCAACTGATTATCACCTTTCTAACCCACCCGCTATATTCACCTGGCATTGTACGCCAACTGATTATCACCTTTCTAACCCAACCGCCATATTCACCTGGCCTTGAACGCCAACTCATTATAACCTTTCTAACCCAACCGCTATATTCTCTTACCAACAGATTATGACTTTTTTTGATCTTTACAAAATAATTTTTCGAAGAGCTGTCGAATAACTGACAACAACACCCTGCAAATAATGCAGAATATAGAAACGAATAAAATGTAATTATGCTTTATTTTTTGAAGAATAAAATTCATAAAGAAAATCGGAAATTACTTACGACTCAACATAACAGATTTCATCTGTAATTTCGCTAAGATGGAAGCAGTTAATATAACAGCCAACAGATTATGCAATGACAGCGATCATTTGATGAAACTTGATTTCTCTAACCAATCAATAAGGAGCCAATATTCAGCAGTTCATTGGGGAGCTTCTCTAGACCACAGTTGATCAATGCATTTGTATAAAAAATGACCCCCTCGTTGTTAACAACTATGAAACTTATGAAATGTACGCGCTCTGTAAATTTCATTCACTAATGAATTGAATGGAACTAGCGTTGAAATCGGCCCATGAAGTTATAAAAATTACTCTCCCTCGCTAATCAGTTATCGGCAGCCCTTTTCTTGCTTCACTTCTGAATGCTTGCAGTTTTTAAACGATGTCCATCCGTTATTCATTTATTACTGGTATAACCTCATTGCTATTCCTCGACAAAATACCTAGAGCCATTGTCAGCGTAGAAATAGTGTATGCAATCATTCCGTATTCATAAATCGCTAATATCATTTGCTTCCTATAACAGTCTCAGCTATACTGCACTTTAACCTATCACATCACATATATTTCATTTATACAAGTGGTGAAGAGAGAAACTATCTTCTGGTATTTCTATTCAGATAAATGGATAGATATAGACAGTGTGGATATCGAAATCAACACGAAATGATGACTGATAGTTATTGTCAGCGTACTGGGCAGTTGACATTAAATAACCAAATTCGAGTCGCAAGAATTTTACACACACACACACACACACATATATATATATATATATATATATATATATATATATATATAGCCGAGAAAAAAAAAAAACAGTCGTGGCCTGAAGATTGCGTCTAGCATAGAACAGCCTGTCGCCTCTAAGTGTTGACTTCAATGTTTACTTTTATATTTACACACGCTCTATCTCTGATATTCAGCACTTTATCCCATCAATATAGCACACCTTAAGAAAGTATATTTCTTATATATATATATATATATATATATATATATATATATATATATATATATATATATATATATGTTTGTTTATTAATCCAGGGTCAAGTTTACCAGTGAATATTGTTTTGAGTGTTGTCACGTGTATATCATTTCTATTCTCGTATTTAATAACTTGTATCTCAGTGAGTACGTTACATTTGACATTTCCCAGAGCCTAGAAAATATGTTGGCATTCATATAACCGGGTGATCTTTTTATCATCTTCCCTTTAATCTGGGTGGATATATCATCATTTATTTTAATTCTGCACATAACTGGTCACTGTTGTATTGCTTCTTTCTTTTTTTTTAATCTTTATGAACATAATATATATTAGTGGTGATAGAATTTTCTCAGCACCAAGAAACGATTCCCCAAGTAGGTTAGGCTGAATACATTTCAACATTACTTCATATATATGCTTTATATTTTCGCCCTTGTTCCACATCTCACCTACGGTTAGAAAATTGCCATATCCTCATAGCATTCTTTTTCTAGACAGAATTTTTTAGAATGCCAGGATATCTAGACCATTTAAAGAGTTGTATAATCATAACTTAAATAATTCTTTTATAATGAAATCCTTAATTTCGTTAAATGATTGTTTAACTCAAAAGAAAACCAAGAAGGATGGATTAATGACTGAATAATTGTGTTGCTTATTTATCCGATTAGCTTACGCTGACAAAAATGCTAGAAACAAATAATTCTTTTTTACCAACAATTCAGATTTGTCTCCATATTTAATGATTTCAATACAGATTTTAATGCGACTCTCAAAATGATTACTGATTTGCGGCTATCAAGATAGACCGACTGAAGTGTACATTATGTTTTCTTTTTGGCTCTTATAAATCTGGCTATTCTATAAAATCTTTGTTATTCTAATCTCTGGAACTTTTCTTTTGTTCTATCTTGTTAATTATAACTACTTGAACAATGTTATTTTGTGCATATTTGTAAATAGACAAATCTCTCGCTCTCTCATGCACTCTCTCTTTCTTTCTCTCCGTTTTTCAGCGACCGGAAAAATAACGCCCCGCTGTATCTCAATTTGTGTTCACGTTCAAAAACTAGGAAAGGTCTATTGCAGGTTCACAGGGAAACAAAGGTTGGTAATTAATTCCACGGTGAGAAATGAAAACTCAAATCCTGTTTTCAGTATATATGGTTGTTTATTCAAAGATTCAGTTAAACATCCACCGACGGAAATAGCCTCAATTCTCAGATAGTTTATATGTCAGTGAACGGAAATATTTAACGTCCGGTAACGTACCACTTGTTCCAAAAGTTTTCATTTATATTATTTATTTTATTTTATTTTATTTTATTCACTTTTTATCAAGTGGCTGGTTACTTTGAAGATCCCATTACGCAGATGTTACTGTTGGTAATAAAAGACACAAAAGACTTAAGACTAAAATAAAATTATTTGTCATCCTCTTTTATGTGAGCGTCCCGATTATAGTCGAGTTCCTTCATGTTACATACTGAAGGATAATTATTTAGCATTTGGAATTGGACAAACTGAAAATATTTTATATTATGTTTTGGAATAACTGGCGGTTGTGTAAGTACTGCTAGATTTATCTATTCTATACATATTTATCTATTTAAACGTTATTGTTACAGATTTGCTGGACAACAAATGTGAAGCACCAAGACTTGATTAACCGCGAGATTGGCTTTTCAAATAGCGATTTTCCAAGCGTAGATTAGATGTGGCACAAGGCCGAAATTAGGGGGCACCCAGTGAGGATCGAACTCACTACTCAGTCGTAATTGTTCTAGCGAGCCAAGCTTGCTAACCATTACACCACCTCGAGGTGCCTTGGCTTTTCAAATATCGCTCTACATAAGATAACAAGTGCTCATATTTATGTACTGAGCTTGACAGCCTGGATTTAGCAACGTATAAGACGGTCGCATATATTCTTTTGTTTTCCAATGCTTTGTTTGTTTGCCAATAGTACAATGAGTTGACATTTTCAATGATGGGTTAATCACTGAGGGATCAAGTTGTACATGTGTCTTATAGAACAGAAAAAACAATAGGTACAGAGTGGGTAATGTGGATTTTACAAATACACGAATGCTTTGACTTTGGTAAAAAGTATAGCTAGATAGCTAGCTAGATAGATAGATAGAACAATTTAACTTATTCGTCGATTAATATATGAATCCTAAAATAGATTAATAAAATAATAGATAAATTCGGAATTTTTTTTCTTATATATACCGTAATGATCTGTGATATATAAATATGAAACGACATAGATAGATAGATAGATAGATAGATAGATAGATAGGCAGACAGACATGAAGTGACTTAGATAGATAAATAGATAGATATGAACAAACTGAGATAGATAGATAGATAGATAGATAGATAGATAGATAGATAGATAGATAGATAGATAGTCAAGCAGACAGGCAGGGTAGTAGAAATGAAAAGACTGCGATCGGGAAGAAACAAAAAAATTCAAAAATTCGTTTAGACAAAAAAAAAATTCTCGTATCGGTAATATATCAACCTTCACACGCAGAAAGTTGCCATGATCAGATTTTTAGCTTTTCATTGATTCATTTTCCAATGATTTTATATCTTCTAAACACATATATCCACATCGCATCTGTACGTCGAATACAGGACATGATCACAGCCTCACCGTTTTCCTTTTTCTAATCTCATTGGTTCTCCCTCCCTCTCGCCCTCTTCCTCCTCCTCTTTAACAAGAGTTCTGTTTCTTTCTTTCACACATGAACACTTTTACTCCTCCTTTCTTTCTTTCTTTCTTTCTTTTCTTTCTCATCCGCTGTCTGACTTTTCCATTGGAGGAGGATTATCCAACAGCTGGTGAAATGATCAATTTACAATTTCTCTAAAGTGGACCAATAATTACGAATATTCTCGTGAAGTCACGTGTCAAACGACGAGATTCATTTTGTGCTCACGCCATGATTTATTGCTTTACCAGAAATCGAAGAAAAATACTTTATGGCTTGCAATTCAGTTATTTCAGTCATTCTTTTCCTACGTATTCTTGGATATTCTTTTTGTTCATAGAAGAAAGAGTGCTTGGGATGTGGGTCGATCTGAGAACTTTTCAATACTACTCGAATGTATTGCACTAGTGCTTTTTTATATTAATGCTCACACATATGAAAGGCCAATGAGCCACTCCATGTAGAAGTATACTGAATGAGATGCGTGATATGTATGTAACAGAAGGCGGTAGGAAGTGAAGATTATATGGATTTCATTATTTCATTTTCTAATAAATATTTAAAAAATCGATTGTCAGTAAATAGTACTAAAAAGATAGACGTGAATTGAGTGTGATAGATAGATAGATAGATAGATAGATAGATAGGAACAGACTGAGATAGATAGATAGATAGATAGATAGATAGATAGATAGATAGATAGATAGATAGATGGAAATGCCAGCAGCTTCACATTTGATCGACTATTTTATAATACGAATTCAAATCCACTGCATGATCTCATAGTTTCTGGCTACATAACCCTAATAGCCAAAAGCTGTCACCTAAATCGCCAGGGTGAAGGACGGCATCTACAATAAGGATCGCTTTCTCTGTGGTGGTGACGTAAAACTCAAGGGCCCTGATCTCTCATATATGTGCTTCCGCATTCATTTCCATATTTAGTTTCACTCTCTACCGTTCTTGCGATGATGGCAGGCTAATTTTCGATCGAATATCTAAGAGGATTGATAAAATCTTCACTGAATTTCCCTCGGCTAAGCTTTCATATTTGTAGTGACTTCAATATTCACCACAAAGAGTGGTTTGTCCACTCGAACTTAACCGATGAAGAAGGCAGATACTGCAGATACTACCCCATTGCTTATGAAATAACACAGATCACTGAAGAATCCACCCGTGTTCCTGAATCGACATGACATCAGGCGAACCTCCTTGACCATTTCCTCATATCCTGACCCTCTACTATGTTTCGCAAAAGGTACATCAGACCATTTCCTATCCAAAGGCATCTTCTTATTTGCCGTTCCATAGAACAATTTTTCTCTACGCAAAACGCAGACTTGAACAGCTTTAGATTTTATAAGGCGGAAGCTCTTCTTTTAATTTTCTTCAAACATACTGTCTCCAAAATCGCTGCCCTCGTTTCAGAATAGATCCTTTCAGGAATAGAGAGTTTAATTCCCAAAAAAAGATATTCTAGAAAAAACTGAACAGCCAACCCTGGTCCCCCCACCCTGAATGCGCTGCAGTCATATCTAAACGTAACCATTACTCCAATATCTATCACAACGAGCAGTGTACTTGGACAATGGCTGTGCAGGAAAGTTGTGAAAAAGGAAAGGTGTATTTATGCACAAGCGGTCCAAGCCAAGGTTGAAAATAAATTGGATCCCAAAAGTTCTAGATGATTCCCTATTATAAATGATCCAGAGATCATATCTTCTTCGTGAAATAAGACGAAGCTCTTCGTCACAATCTTTGCCTGTAACTCAATATTAGAAAACATAGGACAGCACGTTCCCGACTTCCCCCGTCTCCCTGAGAACGATCTCAATAATATTTTTTATTACAGCCCGGGATTTCTCAAGACTTATCAAAAGTCTTGACCCTAAGTAAGCCACTGGCACGGACAAAATCCCGGTGGTTGTCAACCCAGAAGTAACCCAGATCTTAGCGGCATTATCTAACCGCTGCTTGAAGAAGAATTTCTTCCCAGGTTTGTAGGTGTCAAGCGTATGCTCGGTTATAAAGAACGCTTGTGAGCGCTCATGCACCTCTTAGTATAAACCCATCAGTCTCTTCCGTGCAATTAGCAAGCTTTTTGAAGCTATAATCAACAAGAATATTGTTGATCACCTAAACATGAAAATCTCTTGAGCGACAAGCAGTACAGATTTCGATTGACGTGATCCACTGCTGATGTCCTAGCTACCATTACTCACAGAATCAATGAGCCACTAAACACATCTCAATAGCTACGATCCATCGCTAAATATACAGGGAAAATGGTCGGCTCCCCTATATAGCTCCAATGCTATCTTCTAACTTTACAAAGGCCAGATCCGGCTTAAAATGGAGTACCGCTGTCATATTTGGGCAGGGACTATCCAGTCATCACTTTCCAGTTTCACGCGTCCTTGTAAGTGATAAGTCATTTTCCACCCTACAATCCCTTTCCCAGAGACGAAACGTCACAAGACCTCCGATGCTCTACCACTATTTGGAATATGTTCAGACGAAGTACATCCTTTATTTCCACCATGCCAATTACATAGTAACAACCCCCACCCACATTGCCTCCGTATTCCACTGACCTGTGGAACCGACTCCCAAGAGGATGTTTCCCCGATCACTACAATCTTAACCTGTTCACGTCTAGGATTAACCATTATCATCCTCATCTATTCGTATAAATTGTTCCCCTTGCTCTATAACCCTCTACATCGAGTGGCTCCCGAGCCTTGTACAGGATGACCATCTGTAAAAAAATTCCATTGCATGAACTAAATTTTCTCTTCTATAGCAAGGAAGTCAATTATGTTTTCTGTGCTATATTTGGCACAAAAGCGAGTAGGAAGATTGTGTCCGTCAACCTACTAAGTGAAAATGGCTTTCTGGTTTTCCTTGAAAATCAAGATTTAAAATCAATACCTGACGCCGATGGAAAATAAGCAATTATATAAATGGATCAACTAAACCAGCTCGCTAACCATTATCCCACACTGGCACGCCCAGTTCCTCTTACTTGGAGGAGAATATTACACCAATTCCTCTCATATAAAAATCAAAAAATAAAATAAAAAACACAAAGGAAATAAAAATTTCTCACCTGTTTATCGTTGAAAATACAATGTGCGACAGAAATATCTCCCAAATTAGCTAAATGAAGCCATCTTTGCCACTAACGTCTTATTATGTGGGATGCATATGTGGGACGGTGGAGTAATGGATAGTGGTTCGGATTGAGGAATCGGAGAGCCGAGTTCGAATTCCAGTCGAATCCATTACATTCACTTACGTGCTAATAACCTTGGGAAAGATATAAATCCTCTTCTTCTACCCCAGCTAAATATCAGGACAGACCGGGTTCTATAGCCTTGGATGGCAACTGGTCTACCGCAGAAAGAAATAGCAAACTACTGCGGAAAAAAATCTGCCTCGTCAGTCATGTATCGAAAGATACATGATCGCCTAAGCGTGTATCAAGCATGGCACATAATTGACTGATATGTGGTATGTATTTCTGCCACACCCAGTGTAATTAACAACAAATATTTGTTTGTTTCTTTTTAATATTATCAACAAATCAATATTTAATATTGCTAATAAATCAATATTTAATATTGCTAACAAAACATTAACAAAATGTCAATAAAGGTTCACAATCTCTTATCCACAATTCAGAAAATCGAAATCTGCCCAAACTGAATATTTCCTCCCTGGAAAAACAAACAAGCCAGTAATTTCATGGGCTGTTTTTATCATTCATTTACTAGTATAGATATTGACTGTAATTGAATGTTTTGTCTTCATTTATTACATTCAGTAAGCCTGCACCGTAGAAAGATTATCTTCTTTTAGGCATTTATTTGTCTGTTATATATGCGTCACATGTGCAACCGAAATCTGAAAAATTTCAATTTCAGAAATATGCCTGGTCCTACGAGTTTCAGACAAGAAACTATTTACGTGTAATAAAAAGAAAATTTGATTCAACCTTTTAGAAGTATACAAATATAATTTCCCTTGTGTTTATATATATATATATATATATATATATATATATATATATATATATATATATATATATATATATATATTCAGTGAGATCGATGCACTGGCCAGGTAAAAGAGCTCAGATGTTACACATGCAATGTGACACTGTCACCGCTTTTACCCACGACTGGCCAATGACTACCCCACAATGCGTTTCTATTGTGGTCAACGTCAGTGTACACCAAAAAGCGGGAAGGGCCCACTGCACGTTCACAAGGAAACGAAAGCTAAGAACAAACGCCAAGCTGAGAAACGTGTACTCGAACACTGTTTTCAATATTACTAAATGTTTTATTCAAGGCTTCACTTGTTCAATTTGGGTGGGGTCGCTAGGTGACACTTGGACAACTTCTGCTACGTCAGTCGAACAGATCAGCTCTTCCCTTAGATCCTTCCTCCGACCAACTCTCTGCCTACCTCAACATACCGATATGTGGCGAACAATACGAATGAGTGACATCGGAACTACCCTAGGGACAGTCAGTCACCAACCATGGGAAAACCAGAACTGATTACTTCAATCCTGTGAGTATTAATATAGACCATCGGCCAGAAATCATCAATTTCCGGCTTCTTGTCGCTTAACCTCAAAATCTCTCATTCACTGACTCTTATTCTTTTGTTCACCTTTTGCTCAAGTGGCGACCGCTTACAAAAGACAACTTCAAAGTTGCCATCGACCAGCCATAAAACAAAAGCACTTGAGATTGGGATCAAATGACATCTTCTCCTTCGTCTATGTAGGTAACTCAATCATGTTACATAAAAGCGAAATAATCTTAACTTTACATCTTCATGGCCGCCTTTTCAAGAGTCAAAAAATAATTTTTCAAATGGTTTTCTTTGTTTGTTTACACTTATGCACTAAAAAAAGAATGGTGAACATGAAGTACGCGTTTGTGAGTCGATTTGTGTTTACGATGACATAAGTTAGGTTTTGACAACAGAAAATTTACATCAACTTGGAATCAGTACGGTTTATTGTGGGAATAATAAAAAAGTGGTTTTATCTTCATTTTTATTTAGCACCACTAATAGATGAAACATTAAATTTTGTCAGCGAACACCGCCACCCATTCCCTATTCTCTTAACAACCGCTATACATCATCATGTCACCATGAGAAGTGCGAAATGTCACCCACTTTTAATCTATTAGTCGACGATAACTATTGCCGTTTTTACGTGGATCCAACTTTTTTCTATACAAAATTACAACAGTATTTATTAGTTGTATAATAATAGTGAGGTATATTTCACTTCGCTGATGGCAAGATCATCAGATTTCTAATGTAAATTGTGTGTAAATTTAAAACACTACATTTATCAGAAAATAAATTCTGTTTAAATACAAAAGAAGTCATAAAATAGATGGATCATCTCGAATTATTGTTTATCTGGGACCACCAAAGTGTCATCACGTTTGTATTTGTATTATGAACTAAAGCCTTGCTAACTATTTGGACTGAAATTTCACACTTGGAACATCCATCCCCGTATAATGTTACTATTCTTGCTCTTTCAATGTCAGAAAAATGACGATTTCGTGGCCATTTTAACGTATAATCCAGAACTTATACTGGGAGGAAATCTCCTGCATACGAGCAGAAAATGAAAGCTATAGAAAAAAAGAAAGGGGCAAGAGATAATGATGTGTCTTCTCACCGGAGTTATTTAATCTTTACAGCGAATTGATCCTGAGAAAATTAATAGTCCTTCCTGGATTTATTATTGCTGGGCACAACCTTAACAACATAAGATATGAAGATGATCCAGTGTTGATATAAGACACAGAAAAGAAACTAGAGGCATTTCTACAGAAGGTAGTAAAAGAAAATGAGAAGAAAGGACTAACCGTCAATTGCAAGAAGACAAAAGCTATGGTTGTCAGCAAGTTTGGAAGAATCCATATTGGAGATGTCAAAATCAATCAAGTACAAAATTTTTAAATATCTAGGAAGCGCTTTAACAGAGGACGGAAAATCCCGCACCGAAATCCAAAGGTTCATTGGGATAGCGAAAGATGTCTTTCAAAAGCTAAACAAAGAATTAAGAAACAAGAAAAGTAATAAACTGTTATGTATTTATCACTCCTTCTCTATGATAGGGAATGTTGAACAATATTCTCATAGATGAAGAAGAGATCTGAGGCAACAAAAATGTGGTGCAACAGGAGGATGTTGAGAATGCCATGTGAATAACGAGAAAATTTTAAGGAAAATATAAAGGGACGCTTATAGGTAGAATCAGAAAAAGGGAGAGATTTCTATGGTACATAATGAGGAAAGAAGGACTGGAGAATTTGACGTTCACAACACATAGTGAAGGGAGGATTGTCAAAAAAAATAAGCAACTAGTTGCATATCTCTAACGAGCAGCTTGTATAAATGGATGGCGGAACACTGATCGTGAGAGATTAACTAAAAGACAAATCTTATTAAGACCCCAAATGTTAGAAAGTTGTGGAGAGTCACGATCGCCTATATCCAAAATGGATACAGCACATAGAAGAATAAGAATCATTATATTTATATATACATACACACATACATAAATAAATTCGTATAGGTATACACCTATAAATGCACACATGCACACGCATTCTTAGATATATGCATACATGCATACATACACACATATGAGCATATACATTTATCAACATTCTGTATAAGAACATGTGTATATAGTAGTTTGATATCAGTCTTCATTGACTTACAGGTCAGATCACGTTGAAACATCGGTTCTCGTATGACCACCAAAGGTAAGCAACGATATGCCTGGTCAGTTCTTAGACGGGTGACCGCTTGGGAATACCAGGCACAGGTATAGTAACCACTATATTCTCGAAAATAAATTCTTACAATCTAAAAAAAATATTCTCTAGGTTTAAATAACCTGCAAAGGGTTGATAAGCTGTAAAACGCAACCCAATCAATCAATTAAGTCTTTATCTTGAATATATGTAAAAATTTCCATCCGTTAAAGAAAATATCGATTCTGTATGAAACAGTAGAGACTGAATTTGTTCAAGTATTGCGTGATTAAATAAATGCGTGCCTCGTTCTTTATTTTTTTGCTTTCCAGCATTTCCCCGACCTTCTTTCATGTTTTTCGTTCTGCCATTTTGTCTGAGGCAATAAAGTTCTACAGATATGACCCCCACCGACCCAAAATCCATCTTTCGCCCTTTGGGGCTTAAGAAAAAAAAAACAACTTGACAAATGGTTAATACATGTCCGGAATTTTTCTCCTCTTCCAACCCAGAAAATATAAATAGTCTTTTTTTTTGGATTTTTGATTTATGTTTCTTTTTTAATATTAGTATTACTAATTCTGTCTTTGTTTCGTCTGTTCCAAGTTCTTTTATTAATTAAAATTACTTTACTAATTAAAAATTATTGTTATTATAATTAATTGGCTAAAATGCAATTTTTGCTTAAATCGATTCGGTTTCTTTATTTCAATTAAGTTTTATGTTCAAATTTGTTTCAAGATAAACTCTGTTTTCATAAATGTCATGTTTGTCTTTTTTATCTTATAATAAAAATATTATTTCGCTTTACGATATGTCGTATTTCATCATGAATTGTATACTTTTCTTAAGGAACTGACCGTTGATATATTTCAGAAATTTGTTTTTATATATTCCTCGAATAGCTTGATACAATTTGATTGTCTTGAATTTGGTCAATTTTCAACTCCTTTTATAAAAAGAGAAACCGGATCTACCATATTGATAAAATTACCCAAGTCATCAAATAATTGACGGACATAAAGCGGCTTATGATCTGTGATAGATTCAAGCCTCCAATTATACTCACCATGTCCGTAATCCTTTTCATAGAACCAATTTTGAAGAAGATAAAAAGGCGTTTACGTTTTCTACTTGTAAAATCGATATTTACTTGATATTTGCAATCATCACTTTTAACTACGAATGGATCAATATCAGTCTCCCTTGCAAGGGTCTATCACTCGGGGTTTTTTTCTTTCGCTCGCCGGTGGTGTCCTGCAAAGCACGTTCGGCTTTCGCGTAATATTGTAGAACTATCAGGGATGGGGATCAAAAAAGATATGATTTACTTGGATGTTGTCTCCAAGAGATATTAGGTATAATTCTCAACATATGAGTATAGGTTCCATCAAGCTTAGACTCTAGAGTTTTTGTTAATGTCCAAGCAATGCATTAGCATCGCCTCTACATTGGCTCAAAAGAATCTCCATTTGAGGTTGTCTGCTAGATCAGATCAATGTTGTCATTTAAGCATTTTCGCAATATGTTGCAAATAGTTTGCCTCCATGCATATATGTTCCTTTGTCTGTCCCTGATGAAATCTCCATTATTTGCCACCACCCCGCCGCGCCACTTAGTTTCAAGTATTCCAAAATATTGTTCTACAGAAGGATACTGAGAATACCATGGACTGAATATGTGAGCAGCGAATAGTGAAAATGGAAATAAAAAGGACGCTTATACTTCGAATCCGAAAGAAGCGATTGAAATTTCTCGGGCCCATCATGAGAAATTTCAATTGATTTCACTTCCTTCAATTTCAACGGCGATTTTATCTTTGGGAAAAGTCAGAAGTACATAAATCTAGATTGTCGTCTGGATGAGGCTACCATAATGGGAAATTCTGCGCTAGACACTTCCTGGGAATGCAATGGTCAGTCAGTCCACAACCTTACTTAATGGTGTCTCACTATAGACTGACCGTCTTAGGTAAGACGATAAATTTCATCCGCGTCCTGGGTAAGACGATAAGCTACATCCGCGTCCTGGGTAAGACGATAAACTTCATCCGCGTCCTGGATAAGACGACAAACTACATCCGCGTCCTGGGTAAGAAGATAAACTACATCCGCGTCCGAGGAAAGACGATAAACTACATCCGTGCCCTGGGTAAAACGATAAACTACATCCGACAGCAAGGCCTTTGATCAGAAGGTTTTGAGGAGCATGGAATCAATTAATTTCTAGTGTTCACAGGTCCACTCTGACCAGGGGTGGTAGCACCTGTCAGGGTCTTAGCTATGGAGAAATAGTTAATCCCCGCAAAAGGGGTCAAAAGAGTATGAAAGTATAAAAATAAAAATATTATTTCCAGCAGTAGATTTTTAAAAAAAGAAAAATATTACCAGCAATACATTTACGGAAAAAATATTACCAACAATAAAAATTTTGTCAGCATTAAATAACTCGTTGAGGTTGATATGCCGTAAAACAAAACAAACCAAACTAAACTAAAGAGATTGTCTGTTTAAACATATGTAATAATCTGCCCTCTGAGACATCTATAAATTATATTAAGGTTACTTAACCACTTCTGGAGATATTCTAAATGGCTGCATAGTTTCTGGACAAACCGTGGAACATTTTAAAAGAAAAACGTATTTAAAACATCTTTAAATTTAAAAAATGGACAGTGATTAAAATTTCACTGAACAATATTATTACTAACTTTCTGAGACAATGCCTTTTTTACTATTAGATGTTTGTGCTAAATTTTCCAGAATGTTCTATTTGAAAGAAAAAAATCGCTTTTCATTTTGTATCCAAAGAACGTCTAGAACTTTTGCACGCACTAATACATTGATTCTTTCGGACTCAGTAAATTAGTTCGAATAAATCAATGTCCAACAGAAAGGCAGCCAATATAAAAAGAAAGAACAAGAGAATAGAATTGTTCAACTTTGAGTCGAAGTTATATTTTATGCTTCAAAGCAGAGAGGAAACGGCAAGTTATTTCTCAATTCTTATTTGGTAAATGACGACTAAATTTGCTTTAAATGTTTTGTTTTGTTTCCCAACACGGCAAATATGTCAGTAGTTGCATTATTTAGTTGAACGCTGACTTTGTAGACAGTTGAAAATACATATTCATGAGGCAAGGAACGACTGGTTCAATTTAGATTTAATGGCGGCCTCGAACGCCATCGCTAATTGTGGCGTGTCGACACTGGAAATTCTGTAAATGAGAGGGCCAAAGCGATCATAGAAATTTTAGGGATAATAAACAATAGCAGATTGCAATTAACAAGATGACTTTATCAAAAAGCAGCAATCTCTTTCTTGTGACTAGTCCTTATCATGAACTCGGAAGTAAAAGAGAGTTATTAAAAGACTGCTTCCCAACAATCAGTACGCGATGTAAAGTCATAATTCTTAAAAATTATGAAGGTTGTTGGGATATAGCTGAATGGTCAGAGCGTATGTCTACAAAATATAATATCTGAGGTCTTTCATCCCGGGAAAAAGATTTTGTAGATGATATCTATAACAAGACAGGAAAAAATATGAGCTAATGGCATGAACACGACTATTTCCATAGCATCAACTGTCGCCTCTGAAACTCTGGGGCAGCATAATAATATAGTAAGCATCAATTACATACACACACACACACACACATATATATATATATATATATATATATATATATATATATATATTGGGGTACAGGGAAATATATATGAGGACTAAAATTGGAATATTTGAATGGCGATAAAGCCACTAAAATGCAAGAGGTTACTGAGAGTGCAAGACACTGAAAAAACCTTTATTGGAGAAAGAAGACAATAATAGAATAGATTTCAAAAACCCAGAAGGTGATGATTGCCATTGCATTTGAATTATTGAAGATCATAATTGACAAGAAATCAAGAAGGTGAAAGAGAGTTCCACACTCGAGAAGTATGAGAAGAGAATATTTTTATCAATAAATTCTACAATAATAAAGCGAATATATAATATTTCAAAGAATCATTATCTGATTCGAAGTTTAAACCTAGAGAGAGAAGAAGGCAAGTGGTATATCCACTACGACACTATTATACGGCTTGACCAGCATGGAATTCATTGCTTGCAAATATTAAATTAAACTTAGAGAACAGGTACTACATTAATCATAGGTAGAAGAACAAGGAGTGACACTTTTATCCTAAGCCGAGTCCACAGATTCTACACTGTTCGGCAGTAGGAAAGCAACGATAAATATTTTAATTCTCAGCAGAGTATACAGATATTCAAATCGCTCGCCAATACGTCAAACCATTCATTAATAATAATAATAATAATAATAATAATAATAATAATAATATATATAATATTATAAGTTAACTGATTTTAAATATGTTTTTTTCGCTACACTGTAATAATCATGTTTCAAAAACTGTAGCTATAAACTTCAAAATTAATTATATAATTAAATTAAAAGCATTATTTCCATTTCATCTTCAACTTGTAGCGATAAAACATATTTTAAATCAGTTAATTTATAATATTTATGCTCTGTAAATTTACATTGAGCACTGTTTTGTAAAAATAAAAAAAAATATCAATAAGAACACCAGATTATATATCTTACTTTTCTTTTTTTTTATTTATATATACATATATATATATATATATATGTGTGTGTGTGTGTGTGTGTGTGAAGAAATATAGTCTTAAGTTATACTATATTTATGGGATAAAGTGCTCACCATCAGAGATAGAGCATATGTAAATATGAAAATGAACATTGGAGGAAAAAAAGTAACTGTTCCAGTGGAAATTTAACTTAGTTCAAACCTGAAACCTTCGAAAAGGCTTCGTTGACATGCATGCCAGGTCGGATCCTTGGATATAATATAAGATTTCAAGCCTCGCATGTGGCCTGATGATTACGTTTAGCATGAAACAGTTTGTCGCCTCTGAGTGTTGACTTCAATGTTCACTTTTATATATATATATATATATATATATATATATATATATATAAACATTTTTCATGCTTATACGATCTTTTATAGATAGAAATATTTAAGTAAATGTTTGTTTATAATAAACAGTATTAACGACATTTACCGATCTGAGGAGGACGCATATTTTCTATGAAAATTTCTCTGTTTTTCAGGCCGGTAAATGTTGTTAATACTGTTTATTATAAACATAGCATTTACTTAAATATTTGTATCTATAAAAAGATCTTTTAAACTTAAAAAATATCTTAAAATAATTGTCGAACTTTGTCCATTTCATAATATATATATATATATATATATATATATATATAATGACTGCTAGTTTGGGCCCAACACATGGATTAATAGCAATGGCCAGTGCATGAACCGGAGTAAAGGCTTAAAACAATACCAACTAGGATTTTGAATGTTTATTTTCAATTTAGGTAAACAGGTCCTGATTATATTAGATCACTCTACGAGTGCTACGGTTTCCATATAACTCAATACTGTCTACCTCATGGTCGAGTCATCGGTGACCAAATTTTTCTTGTGATGAGGTAGTTAGACACACAGCAGGATAAAAAGTAGGACCTATCAAAGGGTGGATGAACCTTCGTGTAGGGTCAACGTCTGTGTGGCACAATAGGGTAAACTGGACTCCATAGCTATGGATGCAGCCAATGTGGCATCGCTGAGGGCATTTTTGACTGAAGTCGACGGCTCCGTGTCCATGAACGAGACTTCAATTTGGAGGGCGTTATTTGACCTGGCCATTACTTATTCCCAGTTCATATTACTTACTTTAACGGTCATAGAACGACTTGAATGTTGCAATAGAAACAATAATAAGATGAAAAAGAAACAGTAAAAAATGAATAATGAATGTATTTCATTTAAGGTTTTCAGATATCTTCAGTTAAACTTATTGAATGCCCGTTTAAACAAGAGTTATTTGTCTGGCTACATTTGGTCATATTTTGTAGAAAGTGACAAATAAATGACATGAATGAAGTAGCAGTTCAAGGTATTGGATTCTGAAAAGAGACTAGAAAAATGAAACCACTGTTGATTTTTGTTCGTTTGCTCTTTTAAGACTTAAGGTTTGCCAATGAGAATCACCTCCTAACCTCAGGGTAGAAAATTAATTAAATTTTGTTTATTATTTCTTGATCAAATAATAAAAATGCATCCACCTAGACTTTCATTTCACTGTCGACAAGTAATTAAAAATTATTTACAAACTCAACAACCACTCATAAGTTACGACGTCAAACATTCGTTTAGCGATTGAACAACTTCAATGATGCTATACTAATTCAAGTCTGGCATGAGGCTATATTTTAAAGGCAGTTATTAAAGCTGTTACGTATTGTGTACAGCCAAAAAGGAATCAAATATGACTATATTCATTGTGGTTTTGTTTCACAGAAACAGTTTCTTGCACCAGCCGGGAAATACGAAGACGCCAGTGGCCATATTGAAAATTGTTTGAAGACATCAGCAGCCATGTTGGAAATTGTTATCGTTTCTTGTGATGATTTATGGCTATATGAAATTTGACATAGCGATGACATACGATTACACCATTAATAACTTCTCTCGTAATCACCCGGCTTTTGTCATGGGCTTTATTAAAAAAAATAAATGAAAACTCGGTATCAGAACTGTCAATAGTCCAAAGCAAAGGCATAACTACGATTAGACGATGAAAAATATATTGGATATTTTTTCTCTATTTTATAATTTTCTTTTTCATTGATAATTGCACTGCACCTTTTCCTCGGGAGATATGAATGGCAAAGAAGGTCAGAGAGACAGATGCAGTCTATTTTCAATTAGCGCTATTTATCCATGAGTTTTGAATAGATTTATATGCTTTTCGAAAATATTCTTCCACTAAGGTTTCCCGCCCCGTTTTTTTTTTTTTTTTTTATTTCTGTTTGTCTTTGATAAAGAATATTGATTGGTTGCATATTTTTGTTCCAATTTAACTTCCGGGAAATCAAAAAATCTTAAGATAAATTTTTTTAAGTAAAACAAAATTTAATCTACTTAATGATATGTTCCTGATTTTTATGTTTACTTCAAATGAAACGGTTTGTGTTTCCAATTAACGCTATTTGATAAAAATAAGAAATAAAAAATAATTGCTTTAAGAAAAAGTTATAATTCTATCCGGTATTAACCCTGTCAGCTTTCTTGACGCTAATTCGTAGAATTTCAAGCCTGAAACTGAAGAGATTTACTTACCTCAGACTTATCACCTTCAGGTTTATTATATTCGACGAAACTTATAAGTGTTCCTGTCTCGAAAAATGTTTTATATACGTAGGTATGTATATCAAATAGTTGTCTATTTAGACAACAATCCCTCAAAACCGTCCTGGGTATGACGGTAACCTTACATACGTATCCAGGGTAAAACGATAAACTGCGTCCAACAGCAAGGCCTCTGATCAGGAGATTTTGAGGACCGTGGAACCACCTGGTAATTGTTGGTGTTTCCAGGTTCAGCCTCACCCGGGGTGGTAGCACCTGTTAGGGTTCCAGCTATGGGCAAATAGTTGACACCCAAACTTGTGAAAAAAATAGGGTTTAATACTAGAAATACTTTGTAATAAAAATAAATATTACCAGGAATAATTTTTGAAGGAAAAATTATTATCAGCAATACTTTTTTAGAAAAAAAAGTACAAGCAATACCAACAGCTATACATTCTTGGAAAAAAAAATACCAGCTATAGCTTTCTTCAAGGAAAAAAATTCACAGAAACAGATTTTTGAAGAAAAACATATTACCAGCAATAAAAATTTTGTCGGCATGAAATAACCCATTGAGGTTGATATGTCGTAAAACAAACGAAACGAAACGATTCCCTCTTTAATGTTTCGTCAAAAATGTCTAACAAAGTTCTTCTGCCAAGTTCTGCTAGGAAACCAGATATGTTTTAACCACTAATTTCGTCCGTTAGGTATGTTTTCTTCTGGCTTAACTAGCGTTGAAATTCAGAAATCTTAAACGTAATGTCTATGCACAGGTGGGGGAAAATATTCGTGTCTTTTATTCTTTAATCAAAGGCTCCCCGAGTGTTAAAAAACATCCCAGAAGTTTTCTAAGTCCGACAGTAGCAGGTAGGAGGATGGAAAAGATGAAACCTTGCGAATATAATAAACAAAATGAGTAATCTACTTCGAATGGAAATTCGAAATAAAGAATTAATGGATTTATTCTTAATCAGACATTTTTTTAAAATTATGTCACACGCCATTTTTATCTTTACTTAAAACAGTGTTTATTACACTTATCGGCCTCCGTATTTGAGAAATCGCAATGAAGAAAATCCCCCGTGCTAGTGTGCTTTACTACTCGGCTACAGAGAGTAACACACTTAAGAAAGACAGTATTTTCCCTTTTCATAATAATACTATTTTTTAATGGAAATTGACGGAACTATACACATCAGTTGATAATAAACGAAATCTCAGTCAATACTTTTTAGATAAGACGTGCAAACGCACTGACAGGCGAACAGACAAAAGTGTAACGTCTTTGGCGGCTGTAATAATATCTCGTTAATGGATAACGTTACTTGAGATGACATTCCTGTTGGCCTTTCTTGAATCAACAGTTTTCATGACATTAAACTGTTCCGTTATCGCGCCGGGTTGAGCGCTGACACACTCGAACTGATAAATCGTCATTATTTTCAACGAAATCAGACCTGACATATCTAGCCGCTCTATTTGCTTCAAACCTTTGCGCCTATTTTACTAGCTACCCTTAAAAAAACACGCATGCACGTGACGCTCGCTCATTGAAAAATAAAGCCCTTCGCCTTGTCATTCACTTTATCAATTTAGTGAGAGAGACGCTCAGCAAAAAGTGTAAAGAGTTCTCAACAATCTTAGCTCCAGGAAAACCCAGTTATCAATGACAACGATGTCGTTATTTACGACTTGAATTAATTCCGGTCTTTTATGTACGGAAGAGAAACGTTTGGGGGTTGAACTTAAGTTGAATGGGGCATATAAAATGTTCGATTTGTCTATAGTGTTTAACAGATGCTTGCATTTTCATTTTAAAAAATAGGAGCAGACGCGAATATGTTATAAATATTTTTTTATTTTTACAAAATAGTACTTAATGTAAATTTATAGAGCATTAATATTATAAATTAACTAGTCTAAAATATGTTTTTTCGATACACAGTAATAACCATGTTTCAAAATGGGGAGCTAAAACTTTCAAATTTAATTTCACTCCAAAATTCGCTTGAGGATGAAATGGAACTAATGTTTTTAATTTAATTACAAAATTAAATTTGAAGCTTTTAGCTTCCATTTTTGAAACATGGTTATTACTGTGTAGCGAAAAAAAAACATATTTTAAACTAGTTAATTTATAATATATATATATATATATATATATATATATATATATATATATAGATAAATATGGTATGTTATATTTATGTGTTAGTGGTCGATATCAGGGACAGAGCGTATCTAAATATAAAAAGGACGTAAATGTCCACTGTCTATATGTTCTTTTTATAGATACAATTTATTTTAATTATATCTATAAAAATAAAGTATAAACAGAATATATATATATATATATATATATATATATATATATATATATATATATATATATATATATATATATATATATATATATATATATATATATATATCATAAATTAATTCATCGAGTCTAGAAGAATCCTCAACAGAATACAGAAAAAATCTCGCTCACTTGTATATCCTTTGCTTGATCCGACTGGAAGGAGCAGCTTTTTGAAAAAAGGCGTGGTTCTTGGGAGGTACAATCCGTTGGACTAAGAATACTGTGATGAGTTACACAATGGAATTTAGTGAGTAGGGGGACTAAATCGAGTCTAGTTAGTTACCTCTCCGTCCCTCTCGCCCGTTGGTTCAGTGGACATGTCGGTTGCGTCGTTGCTTAAGGGTCTGAGTTCAATTCTCGGTAGTCGATACGCACCGCTTATGAGTCCCAAAAATAGGACGAAATGGCACTCCTATGTTTTCAGCGTTCTGTTGAAGTTTATTCTAGACTCGATGTATTAACTTAATATGATTATTCAACCTCTGCCCTCTAAAATATCTCTCTCTATATATATAGGGTGTGATAGGTACGTTGTCGGCATCTTATGTTTTTTTAACTTCGTGCATACGCGCTGTTTGCTTTTTTATTCTGTCGACTGCATTATATAGGAGGGTCGGTTGGGCACCGTCTGTCAGAAAAAGAACACTGTGACTTAATTCACTTCGTCAGGAATTTGGAAACACCATTCTGTAATGCTTCGCATTCGCGCCAGAAGCAGCAATACGAATATTTGAGTTGGATAAGTTTAATGGTGATTACGAAAGTACAGCAGCTCGGAAAACTCACTATATATATATATATATATATATATATATATATATATATATATATATATATATATATATAAATAATAGACATTCGTCGTCTGTTATATTTAACAATGTATGTTTGAATAATGATCTACTGCTCTAATACAGTATATATATATATATATATATATATATATATATAGAGAGAGAGAGAGAGAGAGAGAGAGAGAGGGTGATATTCAGCCAAAGATAGGCTGGTTCGCTGTATCACAGCTCAGCAGTGTTGCTAGACATCTCGTTGTCTCTAACTAGGATCAAAACCCGGCTGAATTGGCGTCAGCTGGAGAATCTACCCCTAAGCCGTTGGCGCAAAGAGGAAGGTGAATTTAAGCTTATTTATTTTTCGATAAACATACTAGTGACTGACAGATCTCGATTCGTTTTATCGAAGAGTACTGCATTAGTAGCGGTAATAGTCACTGTTTACTAAATTACACTCAACCGACATAATTTTTCAGGAGCATATATATTGTTGTTATGGACATGAGTCTGTAACCCAGCATTTTAGAGCTCTCATGAAATAAAAATTTTTACGTATGGGATTTTAAGTGTTTGATATTCTTTAATTAATAATAATTTTGCTCCGTCTTTTGAGATAGAGCTCTCCCTGGATCTACATCCTCCTGGAAATGCCATGCAGATGACTATATTGTATCATTACTCTCTCTCTCTCTCTCTCTCTCTCTATATATATATATATATATATATATATATATATATATATGTATTGTTATAAAATGAAATAAGACATATCTCGGCTGATTTGCAGGCAAATAAAGTAACATAATCAAGATCTAGAGCCGGATGTGAACGGGACAAAGCCCCGTCACAAAATGACCATTATCGTTGTTTGCGCATAGGCCCGACGCACGCGTTCCGGTCGAAAAATAGAATAATATTTTAAAGTGTTTCTATTTTTCGACCAATAAAAATGCTTCCTTCCTAATTATACTCACGTCATTTTTCGAGCCTGTTAAGCCATAAAAAAACGCTATAAAAGGGGTCACACGGGGAAGTACTAGCAGTCAACAGGAGGCCAGCAGTCAGTCGTTCACTTCTGAACCGACTGTTCGGTTGAACTCTCTGCCTTCAAGCGGGAGGGACCCGAAGGAGGCTACGCCGAAGAGCAGACTCTCTTTCGGGGAGGTAAACCGGCCCTGAACCCGTTTATACGGGTTCAATGGGCATATTTTTGGCCGAGCCCACGGGCTCGGAGATCACACGGGCTCGGAGATCACACGTTAAAAAGGCCTTGTGCCACATGACGCCCTCATGGGGGGGTGACTGAATATCGTCAGCAGGAGGCCAGCGAAGAGATCTGTCACGGTCAGTCTGGGCAGTCAGCAGCTGTCAGCAGCAGTAGCGCCATGCCAACCAGCGAGAACTACTATGAGAGATCAACCCAGATCTTCAGCCGGCCTATGAACTATACCACAAGGTAGCTGTCCCAAAACCACACGTTCCTATTGAAATAAATCACGTAAATCTATTTCTGCTGTTGTCGTTATTTTAATATATTTTATTGTTATACGCTATTTATATAGAAACAAATATTTAAGTAAATTTTAAGTAATTCAGGCCGGTAAATGTTGTTAATCCTGTTTATTATAAACAGAGCATTTACTTTAATATTTGTGTCTATATAAATAACGTACAGCAATAAATTATTTATCATATATATATATATATATATATATATATGCGTGTGTGTGTATCTATGTGTGTGCCCGCGCATATGTGAATGTAGGGAAATAAATATAATTGTGTATTATATACTAATTGATCTACATTGTATTTACTTGCACAGATTGTATGTTTGCTTTTACAAAAATTCTTTAAAACTTCTTTCAATCAAACAAATTTTATATTGAGATTAAATTCATTTTACTTTCTTTAGTCATGGAGTTTATAACGAAACTAGTTTCTGTGTGGTTTTTACTTTCTTTTTCTTTTTTTGGTTTGGTGGAGTTTGCACGCTTTTCTTCTCATCTTGTTCATAAAATAAATAGGAGAATGGATGATTGTAAAAATATTTTCAGGTCCCATTTTCTTGCTATTCTGCTAATTCGAACTGAAACTAGTTTAAAATTAACAACATATAAAAGCAGCTTTGAAAATTTTAATTCCCATCGGAACAATAAAATGAAATTTGGAATAAGTTGTTTTTTATTTAAAATCGGTCTTTCTTTTCCACGACTGTAAATTTAAATTAGTTTCAAGCCACATGTAATTGGATATGTTCTATTTAACTCCACCAAAATAATTAAAATAAGCAAATATCAGATGTTTTGACAATTTTTTCATGGTTGTGTCAAGAAATTGTTTATTGCCCCCATCGGGCATTGTATTTACTTAAAATTCAATGTTTTATACTAGGAAAACTTTTAAAAATCATTTCATTCCCCACTTTGGATCACTCCCCACTTTGGATCACTCCCCACTTTGGATCACTCCCCACTTTGGATTACTCCCCACTTTGGATCACTTCCCACTTTGAAATAGAAATACAAAATATATTTTCTAAGCAATTCTATGGCTAAATGGGTAAGCGTGGCTGAGGGAATTGCCTGGCTATTCCAACAGTATCCTTCCTCCCACGAACAAAACATCCACGTATGTAACCCCCCCCCCATACACACTGCAGTCAGTAAGAGATATATTGCTTGCTAGTCTTATTAGACGGACAGTCAGAAGATCACCATTTTCCCGCCGCATGTTATCGACCGGACATCTAATTCTCCCTGCGCGGTATTGTGGGTAATGTTTGCCCAAAGACGCCTTCCATTGAATACAGACAATATTAAAGTCACTCCAGAACGGAAAGCAGTGCCCAATTACCCCTGGGGCAACGATGGGGATTGACTGAAGCAGGAAGTTTCTTACAAGACAATATATAGAGTAAATCTATTTCTGGAGTTGGATATCGGACGGAGCTCATTAGATAAAGACGACGGTTCACTAATATGACATCCTGAATATAATCCACAACTTATTATGAATATTTGTATTGTACAAAATACAGAATCAAGAACGACTGGCGATAGGATAGGATTTTAGGATCTTTATCTTCCAGCTTCATTTTTTCGATTTTCTTAAGATAAAAATGAAATTGTAGTAGTAGGTTAAATTTAAGAAATAAAATACAAATATTTTTTAAATCCTTTGAAAATCTATCACCTCCTTATCATCTCCTTGACTCCTCATTAACCATAACGCCCGTATTCTTAAGGGCCCGTCAATCAACTAACTTCGTTTCTGAAACCATATATTCTCTCTCTCTCTCTCTCTCTCTCTCTCTCTCTCTCTCTCTCTCCGTTCCAAGGTACCGTGAGCTACGCAAAAAAAAGGATACAAGTTTGCACCAAAAAATGGTAAAGCTTCCAAAATAACGTTCACTCAGAGTGTATTCATTTTGAAAGTAAAAACCAACCACGATGCGAAACGGAAATTTCGACATGATAAGGAATTATCGATGCAGAAACATTTATTTTCAAGAGCACGACGCGATATGGAAGTTTGACGTGATTTGAAATATTCGACACAGAAATTTTATCTTCCCCATAGCACAGCAAAGCGGCAAATACGACAACCAAATGTCACTAATTAGAGACAAAAAACGACTACAATTTCATTCTCAAGAAAACGACAATAAGTAAAATACATACATACACATACATACATACACACACACACACACACACACACACACACACACATATATATATATATATATATATATATATATATATATATATATATATATTAGTTTATGCAAATTTAGGTAATCCGTATTGGTAGACCTGAGGAGGATGATATCCAGAGAGCTCAATGTAAAATTCAGAGCAGATATGTTTGAATAAAAAGACAGGCCACGTTAAGATTCCATGTAATAAGCTATTTCACCATAACCCCTTTAACAGGGTTCTGGATCATCAGACTTTACTTCCAAAAGCTGAAATGAAAAATGAAAAGAAATTCACACGTTTTTTACGGACCTCATCAAGTATACGCAAAGTTAACGAAGTGAGGAAGTGAGGTGGGAGAGAGGATATGAGTGTGTCATATGTATCATTTTAGTTTCCTATTTTAACCCCAGTGTGTCGGCTGGATGTTGCTCAAATCTAACGCGTCTCGTCTCTAGATAAAGGTGGTTAAGTGGTGAGCGATAAGGACTACATTAAGGAAAACAACCCCAATAAATTACACGACAGTGTAATTGGGGTTGTTTTCCTTGTCTACATGCAAAAATAAATAAGGCTAAAAATAATGGAAGCCTTATTAATAAAAACAAAAAAAAACAACACTTAATAATATTAACTTTGAACATGGACACAATATCTTGACCATGTTTTGAAAAATGAAAACATTTTATAAAACATACATAAAACAAACTATTTCTTATTTAACAGTTAAAATATAATCCTTGAAAGTGGCTAAATGTATAGCCGAAAGCGCTCGGACAAAAAGAAAATTCGGACAGTTTTTATATAATTTATCATCCGAAAAGAAAAAAAAATTATTAGATCGCATGAGAAATTGTATAAATACTAAATAAAAGCACCTTGTCTGTTGTATTCAATGAATTGTGCACGAAAGAAGGATTGCTGCCTAAATACACAAATTTTAAATATATATATATATATATATATATATATATATATAATATATATAAAGAGATAAAGAGAACCGAGCACAACCTTTCGAATATAACTTTATCCTAAAAAAAGAAATAAATATATTGAATAAAATGAACACATGATGAGCAATCAAAGGTACCAGATCATCAAGATTGACCAACAGATAATTTAATGTATTAAAGCAATATTCTAATTTTAAACCAGTTCTATTTCTTTCTCTCTCACTCTCTCTTTCTCTCTCTCTCTCTCTCTATATATATATATATATATATATATATATATATATATATATATATATATATATATATATATATATATATATATATATGTATATGTGTGTGTGTGTGTGTGTGTGTGTGTGTGTGTGTGTACGGAGTGTCTCAAACATAAGGCTGTATATTTTATAATCGATTTCAGAAAGCTTCACAAATGTTCAATGTGCTCACCACCTGTGAGATGGCACACGTCAAGTCGGTAGTCCAGCTACTGCCAAACACGATGTAGCATGGCTTGCGTAACATTCCCCATCGCCTCAGTGATGCTCTGATTAAGTTTATCTAGGCTTGTAGGAAGAGGGGCTATAGACCTGACTTTTCAAATAGTCTTATAGAAAAAAATCACATTGTATCAAATCAGGTGAACGTAGTTGCCATTTCAACAGCACGTTGTCATTTTTTGACAGTTTCTCATTGAGATAAATCCGTACAATCAACTTAACTTTTTACACTTTTTTCTTAAAATGTGAGATCATTTGAGCGAGATTTGGTCGTGTTATAAGACTACAAATTTATGTCAGTTTTGGTGGAAGGGTGGGGGACACAATGTATATATATTGTAACAAGTTTTATTTTATCAAACCGACAAAACCTGTTTCTAATGTTTTATTATATTTTTCTAATTTTCGAATAAGACGTTCTATATCAGGATTGTAACCGTAGATAAACTGCCCGAAGTTCATGTTTGTTGTTTTTGTTCAAGTACTTCGACCGTCCCAAAGATTACCAGGAAACATTTGTTTTCAGTGGAGTAGGCAAGAGTCTGTTGGCTACATCCTTCAATTTTATAGAGAGCTCAAAGTTTGAATCGCTGCAAAGGTACGTCAATTGTAACAGCTAAAGAGAGCGAGACTGCACCAAAACGAATACATAAAATATTTCGCTTTTCTTTTTCTTACCAATATTTCATACACACTTCAAGATAGCATTTTCTGTGACAAAAGAGATTTTTATTTAATGTGGTTTGTTCCTTTTGTCTCATAATATCTAGTAGAGTATAGTGAGTCTTTCCTTGCATTGGGTGCTGTACAGGGCGTGTCCCTAAACTCTGGGCACGGAGACAAAAATGCATTTTTTCAAGAAATTAAATTTTCAGAATTTTATTGAATTGGAATATTAACAAAACCTCATTTAATATGATTTCCATCATTTGTGATTGAAAGGTTGATGCACTTTGTAAGATTCACGTGAACTCGATGCAATAACTCCACATTGCCGTCAATTTTAGCACATTCACCCTGTCTGCGTTATATCAAGTGTGTTGCATCTGTGATTTTCATTGAGTACACCTTCTCCTTTAGCTTACCCCAGATAAAAAAAATAATTCAATTTTTTCTTCTTTCGACAAAACCATGCTTAATATGTGGAGGTAAAAATAGAGTTAATGAGATTTCCTATGTGTTCAGGTTTTAGGGACACTCTGTGGAGTATTTTGGAATTGTCCACTAATATACTGATTTTCCAAGCGTAGCTTACATGTGGCACAAGGCCGAAAGTAGGGGGCACCCAGTGAAAATCGAACTCACTACTCGTAATTGAACTAACGAGACAAGCATGCTAACCATTACACCAACCTTAGGTGACCTTTTCCGCTAATATATACCTTATGTTGATAGTTGTATTTTGATTATTCGTAATATCTTCATTATTATGTGCATGAATTGCACTAAGTGACAAATCAATCTACGTGATAATGTGGTGCATATGTGACCAATGTACATATATCATATTCTCTGACTGATTGACTTATTACTTCTCGAAATGTAGTGCAATTTGTATGTCGCTTGGATAAAAACTTTCTGATGAAATATAAATAAATATGCTGTTTAATAAATGAACGGAGCGTATCCACTAAAGATAACGTTTAAGTAATAAAAATCTTTCGGATTAATAAATAAAATATCCAGTTCGATTCCTTTTAAATTGCTTTGCTTACGTTAGGATACGAAACCGATCAGGTATGTCTATTTCAAGAATCATAGAAAAGTCTGTGTTGAAAGATACTATTCAACTTGGCTCGATCATCGACGCACTTTGTAGCTGAAAGGTCAAAGCACATCTAATGACGGTTTCACGTAGAACCCTGCTGAAGAGAAGATATTTTTCTCTAATAAGATTTCTCGAATATTCGGTAGACTAAAATAAATAAATATACTGTTTAATAAATAAACAGGACGTCTACTTTAAATATGACTATCCGCTAAAAATAACATTTAAGTAATAAAAATATGTCGAATTAATAAATAAAATATCCATCCTTTACTTTAGACACACACACACACACACACACACACACACACACATATATATATATATATACGTAAAGATATCTGACTGATGTCAAATGAGTCAGGTTTCGATTCGATCCCGGCTTGAAGCAATCAGATGTCTAGCCAGACTGAGGAGCTGTGATACAGCGAAACAGTCTGTTTGTAGATGACTATATATATATATATATATATATATATATATATATATATATATATATATATATATATATATATGCGAGCATGTGTGTGTTTGTGTGCATGACAGAGAGAGAGAGAAAAAAAAAATACAACAAAGGATTTCCCATCGTAAATGTTATAGATTCAGGGACGCTCAGCTTGAAAATGTATATATTATTTCAAAATTATAATTATATATATAAGAGAGTCTTTGAGAATTGCCTGCTAAAACTACCCCACGGCGTGGTACCTTTCTCTCTTTACATTTGTTGAGATATAAACATATTTATATCTCAACAATTTATTTATTTATTGTTATTTACTAATCTTCGTTTATTTGACACAAGGTAGCAAATATGGAGTCGCTATTGAATATCGAACTCTCAGCTCAGTAGTAATGGCCAACCAGACGAGCCTTGTAACCACTGCCCAGCGACGAGGGGCCCAATATTTATGTATTTATTGATTGATTTTCACGGCGGATTTTCGATCCAGCACAGTGATTTACATTGATGTGATTTCTTTACAATCAAAAATTATTTTTATCATCTATCCAGTTCGCGCCATATTTTACTTGATGTTTTTTTGGTGGGAGATGGGGGTTAGATTTTCTTCTCTTTATCATTTGTTGACAGATCATCAAATAAAAAGAAATTCCAATGACGTTGTATTTATTGGCAGTTCCATAAGTTATTTATACATACGTACACATATCTGCAAACATGCATCTTTCCACATATATATATATATATATATATATATATATATATATATATATATATATATATATATATATATATTTTGATGCCACAGAATGCATAAATTGTTTAGTGTTCATTTTTTTTTTTTTTTTTGGACCTAGGTACCTTTCGGCCAATACTTCAAATCTTCATCCATATTACTTATTTTCTCACACCAAGTTTGATATAATAATTTTGCTAAGGTTGGTTCCTGATGAAGTGTTGACCGAAACGTGCCTAGGTTCAATACAAAAAAAATGAACACTAAACAGTCTTTGTTTAAACATATATATATGTATATGTGTGTGTAAAAGGATTATCTTTTTTTCCAACTTTAAGTTTTGCAGAAACAGCGTTCATCATTCGAATATATGGAATTAGTTAACAGATACCATGTTTGTATTTAATTTAAATACGCCACATAAAATATATTAATCATTGACTCCAAAATAAATTCTAAACCAGGAACGTCCATATCGATTTGTTATAAAATCTATATGGATGTCTATTCAAACATGTGTATCCAGTAAATGTAACACATTTATAGTAATGAGAAAGCTTGTCAGAAAATATGCGTCCTCCAGCAGTATTCGAACCTGCATCACCTATGAGCAACTGACATTGGATCTAATGTGCCTAACTGTTCGGCCACGCAGGAATTACGGTCAAGCAAACCCTAAATAGTGCCTTTTGCAAACACACTTTGTTTTATTTTTTGACACGATATTCAGGCCGGTA
Organism: Acanthosepion pharaonis; assembly: GCA_903632075.3. Classification (NCBI taxonomy): domain Eukaryota; kingdom Metazoa; phylum Mollusca; class Cephalopoda; order Sepiida; family Sepiidae; genus Acanthosepion; species Acanthosepion pharaonis. The sequence continues at coordinate 3,245 of CAHIKZ030000525.1, read as the reverse complement.
GATGATAAAAAAATACTAAGAAAAAAAAACAAGAAAAAAAACAGCGCTTCTACTCGAATATGAGTATTAATGTTTAAACAAAATAAATTTAAAATAAAAAAAAAATGTCAGATTTAATAAATTTCCTAAAAATAAATTGCCTTTACATTAGGATACGAAACAGAGCAGATATGGATGTTGCGAGAATCGGCAAAGGGTGTGTCTTCAAAAGGTATTATCCTTGGCCGAGCAGTCAGGCATGTCAGATCATGTTTGAGATTTGAGATTTATATATATATATATATATATATATATATATATATATATATATATATATATATATATATATATATATATATATATATATATATATATATATATATATATATATATATATATATATATATATATATATATATATATATAGAGAGAGAGAGAGGAGGAGGGAGGAGGAGGAGTAATGGATAGCGGCTTGGATTGAGGAATCGCAGAGCCGAGTTCGAACTCAGTCGAATCCATTACATTCACTTACGTGCTAATACCCTTGGGAAAGGTATGAATCCTCTTCCTCTCCCTCCAGCTATGGGTAAAATAGCAGGACAGACTGGGTTCTATAGCCTTGGTTGGCAACTGGTCTAGAAGAAGGACAACTCGGAATTCAAAACCTGCGGAGGGTTGTTTGGGAACCTTGTGGCACTCGGTGCACCAGGTCTCTGTATTCGTCCCTTCAAAAAATGTGGATGGTCCTGCACGAGGCCTTCACCACTATAATCAAATCTCATGTGCCGGTGTCGGGCTGTCGGTTTCCTGGAAACTGATCTGCTTGACCCTCATACGTCGAATCTCGACGCGATAGTCGATTATATATATATATATATATATATATATATATATATATATATATTGAACAATAAAAACTATTAAAAAATTAAAATCTTCCGACACACAACCCAGTGTGTCTGAAGATTTTAATTTTTAATATTTTTTTATTGTTCAAGATATAACCATGAATAATAGACACAGGACTGAACCAAATGCCGAGGACATAAAACCAACAGAACCAATAAACACCGAATTATCGGCTATCCGTATGAATAGAGCAACCAACAAATTAGCCAGGTATGAATCACACCAGGAATATATTAGGATATGCCTGAAGGATCAATTAGTACCGACCAATTTCAGGATTGATTTGGAACCATCAATAGGTAATCATAATGATGCGTTTCTAGCATCATGGTACCGTAAATTATTAGACTTCTCCAGGGAACTCTGGCAGGATACCATACAGTTCTGCCAGGAAAGCATAAAGACAACAACAGCAGAAATTAACCTACTCAATGAGCAAATAAAAAAACAAACGGACACGGAAGAATATAACAAAATAATGAATATATATATATATATATATATATATATATATATATACCCTTGTTCAAATTAATTGAAACAAAACGAATAATTACTTTATTATTTACTTTTCGTATTTTTCCAATGAAACATGACGCAGTGGACATGTTAGTACTTCGTATGTCCATTCCACGAAGTCGTTCCTTGCAGATTGACCATCGTTCTTGATTGAATTTAAAACAGGAGAGTTTCTGGATCAGTGTATACTACTTGGATTTGCTCACTGGTAAGGCTTGCCAGTGTGTTCGTGCAGCGTCAGAATTTTCGTACGCTCCTTGGAGTAACGTCCATCGCAGACAATGGTCGTAGGACAACTAATTGACAGTCGAGACAATAGTGTCTGGGCGTAATGAAAATCTGAGGCAATCACCATTAACGCAATATTTGTCAAGGAAAAACAAACTTCATCATACACTCTGAAAATAGATTCATATTACTGCACACCGATGCAAATGACCTAATCTGAGGAAAAAATGGAAATCGATTACAACCTGTCACTCCAGTGGGTCTAAAACTAATTAATTTGCACAAGGGTATATATATATATACATATATATATATTGTGTGTGTGTGTAAGTGTGTGTGTGTAAGTGTGTGTGTGTAAGGCGTTAGCCGTCTACGGTCGCCAACTCTTCAAGCAAACGTCGCGTTTCTTATGTCACGGTGACCACATCATTGATAAATTGACAAAATTAATTGAACTAATTTACCCGAGCGCCCCACAGAGTCGTATGTGGCACAAGGCCGATTTTACGTTGTTCTTTCCGAGCCCGTATGCTCGGGCAAAAATTCCCTGTAGACTCCATAATAATGGGGTTGGGTTTTGTCTAACTACCCAGACGAAACTCTGCCTTTCGGCATAGCCTCCTCTGGGCTCCTCGCTGTCCGAAGGCAGAGAGTTCGACAAGCACTAAGAGCTTAGCGGTTTGGTTAATTTCTATCTGCATATATGCACATCTATAGATCCGCTTCGAAAAGGGCGCTTGCTTTTCATTGGTTCGCCACATATATCTTGTTTGAGAAAGCTTTCTGATTGGTTGGTCGAACTATTTATTCTTAGATGTAAAATTTTTGGTCTCTTTTTTTATTATTTTTTTTATTTCTTTTCTTACATTTTGGCTGTGAAAACTTTCTTATTGTTTTGGTCGAACTATGGTTTTGTTTGCCAGGCGATCTACGTATATGTCTAATAGTGAAATTTAGATCTTCTTGTTATTTATTTTTATTTATTTACTTCTCTATCAACACAAGGGATGTAAAATGACCCATCATTTAGTATAACAAAGGTTGGTCTCTATTGAAAGAAGGTAATAATGTGTATATTTTGAAACTGGAACGAAATCCTCTACTATGAGCTTTTATTGGTGAAACGTGATACCAAATGTACTGCTCCCAATTAAAGTTGATAGAACGTGTGTTAGAAATTACTTAAGAGTTAATGTGTAATATAACAGAATAACACTAGAATCTGTAGCCCGGGAAAAACTTGTTGCAACTTGCTTAGGAAATTTTCCCTCATTTGTTGTGTTCCTACAACTTCTTATATTGATCTTTACATCAATCGTTTAAGGAAAACAAAATTCTATCTGGAGATGAATTAAAAAGCTTTTAGATGATGGCATTATCAATTTAACGACGGAATAGTGAAATATTCTAACATAATATAACAAAATGGCAAATATGTTGTTGTATAACCGATTTTTTAAGTTGAATACATTTGTGTCAAAATCTTAACCGAGGAAGTATCCAGACAGATTTTCGAATTTACACTTAAAATCTTTTTTTCCTTTTTTTTTTTTTTTTTTTTTCAAATGTATTCGCAATTGCCAATTTCATTTAATCATTTTGTCTACAAT